>JAJGRX010000889.1:2500-180000 GCA_025461125.1 Carex kokanica
TTGCATCATGTACTTGATGTGATTCATGTTGGACTGGTTGTCTTTCATCAAATTCTAGTCGTCTTCTATATCCTACTTGTTGTGTTTCTCATTTTCAACTGGTTGTCATTTTTCTACTAATTGTTGTTCTTATATTCTTCTAGTTGTTTTTCATCTTGTACTGGTTGTCTTTCATCACCTTCTAGTTGTTTTTTCATGATGTACTAGTTGTGTGTTCTCATGTTTTACTGGTTCCCTTTCATTTCTATTGGCCGTCTTTCTTCTCTTACTTGTTGTTTTTCATCGTCCTATAGTTGTCTGTTATCTTGTCCTGATTGCCTTTTATGTTCTAGTGGTTGTGTTTCATTATTTTATCGTTGTCTTTCATGTTCTACTAGTTTTTATCATGTTCTACTTGTTGTCTTTCTTCTACTACTTGTTGTTTTTCATCTTTTTCTAGTTGTCTTTCGTCTTGTATTGGTTGTCTTTCATCATCTTCTAGTTGTCATTCAGCTTGTACATGATGTGTTTCATGTATTACAGGTTGTCTTTTATCTTCTTGTAGTTGTTTTTCAGTTTCTAGAATTTGTGTTTCTCATGTTCTACTGGTTTTCTTTCTTCTACAACTAGTTGTTTTTCACTTTCTTCTAGTTGTATTTCATCTTCTTCATGTTGTATTTCATCTTGCACTTGATATGATTCATGTTGGACTGGTTGTCTTTCATCAAATTCTAGTTGTCTTCAATATCCTACTAGTTGGGTTTCTCATGTGCCAGTGGTTGTCTTTCTTCTACTAGTTGTTGTTTTTCATCTTCTAATAGTTGTCTTTCATCTTGTACGTGTGAAACTATGTGTTTCTCATTTTCAACTGGTTGTCCTACTTCTACTAATTGTTCTTTTTCATCTTCTTCTAGTTGTTTTTCATCTTGTACTGGTTGTCTTTCATCACCTTCTAGTTGTTTTTCATGATGTACTAGTTGT
The DNA here is from genome assembly GCA_025461125.1 of Carex kokanica. Lineage (NCBI taxonomy): Eukaryota > Viridiplantae > Streptophyta > Magnoliopsida > Poales > Cyperaceae > Carex > Carex kokanica. The sequence goes on from JAJGRX010000889.1 coordinate 3,461, forward strand.
GTGTTCTCATATTTTACTGGTTACCTTTCATTTCTATTGGTCGTCTTTCTTCTATTACTTGTTGTTTTTCATCTTCCTATAGTTGTTTGTTATCTTGTCCTGATTGCCTTTTATGTTCTAGTGGTTGTGTTTCATTATTTTATCGTTGTCTTTCATGTTCTACTAGTTTTTGTCATGTTCTACTTGTTGTCTTTCTTCTACTACTTGTTGTTTTTCATCTTTTTCTAGTTGTCTTTCGTCTTGTATTGGTTGTCTTTCATCATCTTCTAGTTGTCATTCAGCTTGTACATGATGTGTTTCATGTATTACAGGTTGTCTTTTATCTTCTTGTAGTTGTCTTTTATTTTCTAAAACTTGTGTTTCTCATGTTCTACTGATTTTCTTTCATCCAAAACTAGTTCTTTTCACTTTCTTCTAGTTGTATTTCTTCTTCTGCAAGTTGTCTTTCATCTTTGAGTTGATGTGATTCATGTTCGACTAGTTGTCTTTCATCAAATTCTAGTTGTCTTCCATATCCTACTAGTTGGGTTTCTCATGTTCCAGTAGTTGTCTTTCTTCTACTAGTTGTTGTTTTTCATATTCTACTAGTTGTCTTTCATCTTGTACGTGTGAAACTAGTTGTGTTTCTCATTTTCTACTGCTTGTCGTTCTTTTACTAATTGTTGTTTTTCATCTTCTTCTAGTTGTTTTTCATCTTGTACTGGTTGTCTTTCATCACCTTCTAGTTGTTTTTCGGGATGTACTAGTTGTGTGTTCTCATGTTTTACTTGTTACCTTTCATTTCTATTGGTCGTCTTTCTTCTATTACTTGTTGTTTTTCATCCTCCAATAGTTGTCTGTCATCTTGTCATGATTGCCTTTTATGTACTAATGGTTGTCTTTCATCATTTTATTGTTGTCTTTCATGTTCTACTAGTTGTTTTTCTTGTAATACTTGTTGTTTTTCATCTTCTCCTATTTGTCTTTCGTCTTGTATGGGTTGTCTTTCATTATCTTCTAGTTGTCAGTCAGCTTTTACATGATGTGTTTCATGTATTACAGGAAGTGTTTTATCTTCTTGTAGTTGTCTTTCATATTCTAGAAGTTGTGTTTCTCATGTTCTACTGGTTTTCTTTCATCTACAACTAGTTGTTTTTTACTTTCTTGTAGTTGTATTTCATCTTCTTCAAGTTGTCTGTCATCTTGTACTTGATGTGATTCATCTTGGACTAGTTGTCTTTCTTCAAATTCCAGTTGTCTTCCATAACCTACTAGTTGGGTTTCTCACGTTCATCTGGTTGTCTTTCTTCTACTAGTTGTTGTTTTTCAAATTCTACTAGCTGTCTTTCATCTTGTACATGTGAAACTAGTTGTGTTTCTCAATTTCTACTGGTTGTCGTTCTTTTACTAATTGTTGTTTTTCATCTTCTTCTAATTATTTTTCATCTGGTACAGGTGGTCTTTCATCACCTTCTTGTTGTTTTTCTGGATGTACTAGTTGTGTGTTCTCATGTTTTACTTGTTAAATTTCTTTTCTATTGGTCGTCTTTCTTCTATTACTTGTTGTTTTTCATCCTGCAATAGTTGTCTGTCATCTTGTCATGATTGCCTTTTATGTACTAATGGTTGTCTTTCATCATTTTATTGTTCTTTCATGTTCTACTCGTTGTACTTATCATGTTCTAATAGATGTCTTTCTTCTACTACTTCTTATTTTTCATCTTCTTGTACTTGTCTTTCGTCTTGTATTGTTTGTGCTTCATAATCTTCTAGTTGTCATTCAGCAATTACATGATGTGTTTCATATATTACAGGTTGTTTTTTATCTTCATGTAGTTGTCTTTCAGTTTCTAGAATTTGTGTTTCTCATGTTCTACTGGTTTTCTTTCTTCTACAACTAGTTGTTTTTCACTTTCTTCTAGTTGTATTTCATCTTCTTCAAGTTATCTTTCATCTTGCACTTGATATGATTCATGTTGGACTGGTTGTCTTTCATCAAATTCTAGTTGTCTTCAATATCCTACTAGTTGGGTTTCTCATGTGCCAGTGGTTGTCTTTCTTCTACTAGTTGTTGTTTTTCATCTTCTAATAGTTGTCTTTCATCTTGTACGTGTGAAACTATGTGTTTCTCATTTTCAACTGGTTGTCCTACTTCTACTAATTGTTCTTTTTCATCTTCTTCTAGTTATTTTTCACCTTGTACTTGTTGTCTTTCATCACCTTCTAGTTGTTTTTTCGGGATGTACTAGTTGTGTGTTCTTATGTTTGACTTGTTACCGTTCATTTCTATTGGTCGTCTTTCTTCTATTACATGTTGTTTTTCATCCTCCAATAGTTGTCTGTCATCTTGTCATGATTGCCTTTTATGTACTAATGGTTTTCTTTCATCATTTTATTGTTGTCTTTCATGTTCAACTAGTTGTTTTTCTTCTACTAATTGTTTTTCATCTTCTTCTAGTTGTCTTTCGTCTTGTATTGTTTGTCTTTCATCATCTTCTAGTTGTCATTCAGCTTGTACATAATGTGTTTCATGTATTACAGGTTGTCTTATATCTTCATGTAATTGACTTTCATTTTCTAGAAGTTGTGTTTCTCATGTTCTACTGGTTTTCTTCTTCTACAACTAGTTGTTTTTCACTTTTTCTAGTTGTATTTCACCTTCTTCACGTTGTCTTTCATCTTCTACTTCATGTGATTCATGTTCGACTGGTTGTCTTTCATCAAATTCTAGTTGTCTTCCATTTCCTACTAGTTGGGTTTCTCTTGTTCGAGTGGTTGTCTTTCTTCTACTAGTAGATGTTTTTCATCTTTTACTAATTGTCTTTCATCTTGTACGTGTGAAACTAGTTGTGTTTCTCATTTTCTACTGGTTGTCATTCTTCTACTAATTGTTGTTTCTAATGTTCTTCTAGGTGTTTTTCACCTTGTACTGGTTGTCTTTCATCACCTTCTAGTTTTTTTTCATCATGTACTAGTTGTGTGTTCTCATGGTTTACTGGTTATGTTTCATTTCTATTGGTCGTCTTTCTTCTATTACGTGTTCTTTTTCATCCTGCAATAGTTGTCTGTCATCTTGTCATGATTGCCTTTTATGTTGTAGTGGTTGTCTTTCATCATTTTAATGTTGTTTTTCATGTTCTACTAGTTGTCTTTCTTCTACTACTTGTTGTTTTTTATCTTTCTCTATTTGTCATTCGTCTTGTATTGGTTGACTTTCATCATCTTCTAGTTGTCATTCAGCTTGTACATGATGTGTTTCATGTATTACGGGTTGTCTTTATCTTCTTGTAGTTGTTTTTCATTTTCTATAAGTTTTGTTTCTCCGGTTCTACAGGTTTTCTTTCATCTACAACTAGTTGTTTTTTACTTTCTTGTAGTTGTATTTCATCTTCTTCAAGTTGTCTGTCATCTTGTACTTGATGTGATTCGTGTTGGACTGGTTGTCTTTCATCAAATTCTAGTAGTATTACATATCCTACTAGTTGGGTTTCTCAAGTTCCAGTGGTTGTTTTCTTCTACTAGTTGTTGTTTTTCATCTTCTGCTAGTTGTCTTTCATCTCGTATGAGTGAAACTAGTTGTGATTCTCATTTTCTACTGGTTGTCATTCTTCGACTAATTGTTGTTTTTAATCTTCTTCTAGTTGTTTTTCATCTTGTACTGGTTGTCTCTCATCACCTTCTAGTTTTTTTTTCATGATGTACTAGTTGTGTGTTCTCATGTTTTACTGGTTACCTTTCATTTCTATTGGTCGTCTTTCTTCTATTACTTGTTGTTTTTCATCTTCCTATAGTTGTCTGTCATCTTGTCCTGATTGCCTTTTATGTTCTAGTGGTTGTCTTTCATCATTTTATTGTGGTCTTTAATGTTCTACTAGTTTTTATCATGTTCTACTTGTTGTCTTTCATCTACTACTTGTTGTTTTTCATCTTTTTGTAGTTGTCTTTCGTCTTGTATTGGTTGTCTTTCATCATCTTCTAGTTGTCATTCAGCTTGCACATGATATGTTTCATGTATTACTGGTTGTCTTTTATCTTCTTGTAGTTGTATTTCATGTTCTAGAAATTGAGTTTCTCATGTTCTACTGGTTTTCTTTCTTCGACAACGAGTAGAATATGAAAGACAACGAGTAGAAGATGAAAAACAATAACTAATAGAAGAAAGACAACCACTGGAACATGAGAAACACAATTTCTAGAACATGAAAGGCAACTACAAGAAGATAAAAGACAACCAGTAATACTTGAAACATGTCTTGTGCAAGCTGAATGACAACTAGAAGATGATGAAAGACAACCAATACAAGACGAAAGACAACTAGAAGAAGATGAAAAACAACAAGTAGTAGAAGAAAGACAACAAGTAGAACATGAAAGACCACAATAAAATGATGAAAGACAACCACTAGAACATAAAAGGCAATCAGGACAAGATGACAGACAACTATAGGAAGATGAAAAACAACAAGTAATAGAAGAAAGACGACCAATAGAAATGAAAGGTAACCAGTAGAACATGAGAACACACAACTAGTACATCAAGAAAAAAAACTAGAAGGTGATGAAAGACAACCAGTAAAAGATGAAAAACAACTAGAAGAATATTAAAAACAACAATTAGTCGAAGAATGACAACCAGTAGAAAATGAGAATCACAACTAGTTTCACTCATACGAGATGAAAGACAACTAGTAGAAGATGAAAAACAACAACTAGTAGAAGAAAACAACCACTGGAACTTGAGAAACCCAACTAGTAGGATATGTAATACTACTAGAATTTGATGAAAGACAAGATGCCAGACATGAATCACATCAAGTACAAGATGACAGACAACTTGAAGAAGATGAAATACAACTACAAGAAAGTAAAAAACAACTAGTTGTAGATGAAAGAAAACAAGTAGAACATATGAAACACAACTTCTAGAATATGAAACACAACTACAAGAAGATAAAAGACAACATGTAATACACGAAACACATCATGTACAAGCGGAATGACAACTAGAGGATGATGAAAGACAACCAATACAAGACGAAAAACGAATAGAAAAAGATGAAACACAACAAGTAGTAGAAGAAAGACAACTAGTAGAACATGATAAAAATTTGTAGAACATGAAAGACAACAATAAAATGATGAAGGACAACCATTAGAACATAAAAACCAATCAGGATAAGATGACAGACAACTAGAGGATGATGAAAAACAACAAGTAATAAAAGAAAGACGACCAATAGAAATGAAAGGTAACCAGTACAACATGAGAACACACAACTAGTACATCACGAAGAAACAATTAGAATGTGATGAAAGACAACTTGAATAAGATGAAAAACAACAATTAGTAGAAGAAGGACAAGCAGTAGAAAAAGAGAAACACAACTAGTAGTTGATGAAAAACAACAACTAGTAGAAGAAAGACAACCCAACTAGTAGGATATGGAAGACAACTAGAATTTCATGAAAGACAACCAGTCGAACATGAATCACGTCAAGTACAAGATAAACGACAACTTCAAGAAGACGAAATACATCTAGAAGAAAGTGAAAACAACTAGTTGTAGATGAACGAAAACCAGTTGAACATGAGAAACACAACTTCTAGAAAAGTAAAGACAATTATAAGAAGATAAAAGACAACCTGTATTACATGAAACACATCATGTACAGGCTGAATGACAACTAGAAGATGATGAAAGACAACCAATACAACACGAAAGACAACTAGAAGAAATGAAAAACAACAAGTAGTAGAAGAAGGACTAGAAGAACTTGATAAAACTAGTAGAACATGAAAGACAACAATAAAATGATGAAAGACAACCATTAGTACATAAAAGGCAATCATGACAAGATGACAGATAACTATTGGAGGATGAAAAATAACAAGTAATAGAAGAAAGACAACTAATAGAAATGAAAGGTAACCAGTAAAATATGAGAACACACAACTAGTACATCACGAAAAACAACTAGAAGGTGATGAAAGACAACCAGTACAAGATGAAAAACAACAATTAGTAAAAGAACGACTACCAGTAGAAATTGGGGAACACAACTAGTTTCACCCGTACAAGATGAAAGACAACTAGTAGAATATGAAAAACAACAACTAGTAGAAGAAAGACATCCACTGGTACATGATAAACCCAACCAGTAGAATACGGAAGACCACTAGAATTTCATGAAAGACAACCAATCCAACAGGAATCACATCAAGTACAAGATGAAAGACAACTTGAAGAAGATGAAACACAACTAGAAGAAAGTGCAAACAACTAGTTGTAGATGAAAGAAAACCAATAGAACATGAGAAACACAACTTCTAGAAAATAAAAGACAACTACAAGAAGATAAAAGACAACATGTAATACACGAAACACATCATGTACAAGCGGAATGACAACTAGAAGATGATGAAAGACAACCAATACAAGACGAAAGACAACTACAAAAAGATGAAAAACAACAAGTAGTAGATGAAAGACAACAAGTAGAACATGATAAAAACTAGTAGAACATTAAAGACCACAATAAAATGATGAAAGACAACCACTAGAACATAAAAGGCAATCAGGACAAGATGACAGACAACTATAGGAAGATGAAAAACAACAAGTAATAGAAGAAAGACGACCAATAGAAATGAAAGGTAACCAGTAAAACATGAGAACACACAACTAGTACATCACGAAAAAACAACTAGAAGGTGATGAAAGACAACTTGAATAAGATAAAAAAACAACAATTAGTAGAATAATGACAACCAGCAGAAAATGAAAAACACAACAAGTTTCACACATACAAGATGAAAGACAACTAGTAGAAGATAAAAAACAACAACTAGTAGAAGAAAGACAACCACCAGAACATGAGAAACCCAACTAGTAGGATATGGAAGACAACTAGAATTTCATGAAAGACAACCAGTCCAACATGAATCACGTCAAGTACAAGATGAAAGACAACTTGAAGAAGATGAAATACAACAAGAAGAAAGTGAAAAACAACTTGTAGATGAAAGAAAACCAGTAGAACATGAGAAACACAACTTCTAGAAAATGAAAGACAACTACAAGAAGATAAAAGACAACCTGTAATACATGAAACACATCATGTACAAGCTGAATGACAACTAGAAGATGATGAAAGACAACCAATACAAGACGAAAGACAACTAGAAGAAGATGAAAAACAACAAGTAGTAGAAGAAAGACAACTAGTAGAACATGATAAAACAACTAGTAGAACATGAAAGACAACTATAAAAGGATGAAAGACAGCCATTAGAACATAAAAGGCAATCAGGACAAGATGACAGACAACAATTGGAAGATGAAAAACAACAAGTAATAGAAGAAAGACGTCCAATAGAAATAAAAGACAACCAGTAGAACATGAGAACACACAACTAGTACAACATAAAAAAACAACTAGAAGGTGATGAATGACAACCAGTACAAGATGAAAAACAACTAGAAGAAGATGAAAAACAACAATTAGTAGAAGAAGGACAACCAGTAGAAAATAAGAAACACAACTAGTTTCACACGTACAAGATGAAAGACAACTAGTAGAAGATGAAAAACAACAACTAGTAGAACAAAGACAACCACTGGAACGTGAGAAACCCAACTAGCATGATATGGATGACAACTAGAATTTGATGAAAGACAACCAGTCCAGTTTGAATCGCATCAAGTACAAGATGAAAGACAACTTGAAGAAGATGAAATACAACTACAAGAAAGTGAAAAACAACTAGTTGTCGAAGAAAGAAATCCAGTAGAACAACCGAAACAAAATTTCTAGAACATGAAAGACAACTACAAGAAGGTAAAAGACAACCAGTAATACATGAAACACATCATGTACAAGCTGAATGACAACTAGAAGATGATGAAAGACAACCAATACAAGACGAAAGACAACTAGAAGAAGATGAAAAACAACAAGTAGTAGAAGAAAGACAACTAGTAGAACATGAAATACAACAATAAAATGATGAAAGACAACCATTACTACATAAAAGGCAATCAGGACAAGATGGTAGACAACTATAGGAAGATGAAAAACAACAAGTAATAGAAGAAAGACGACCAATAGAAATGAAAGGTCACCAGTAAAACATGAGAACACACAACTAGTACATTATGAAAAAACAACTAGAAGGTGATGAAAGACAACCAGTACAAGATGAAAAACAAGTAGAAGAAGATGAAAAACAATAATTTAGAAGAATAACAACCAATAGAAAATGAGTAACACAACTAGTAGAAGAAAGACAACCACTGGCACATGAGAAACCCAACTAGTAGGATATTGAAGACAACTAGAATTTGATGAAAGACAACCAGTCCAACATGAATCATATCAAGTGCAAGATGAAAGATAACTTGAAGAAGATGAAATACAACTAGAAGAAAGTGAAAAACAACTAGTTGTAGAAGAAAGAAAACCAGTAGAACATGAGAAACACAAATTCTAGAAACTGAAAGACAACTACATGAAGATAAAAAACAACCTGTAATATATGAAACACATCATGTAATTGGTGAATGACAACTAGAAGATTATGAAGCATAACCAATACAAGACGAAAGACAACTAGAACAAGATGTAAAACAACAAGTACTAGAGGAAAGGCATCTTGTAGAACACGATAAAACAACTAGTAGAACATGAAAAACAAACATAAAATGATGAAAGACAACTATTAGAACATAAAAGGCAATCAGGACAAGATGACAGACAGCTAGAGGAAGATGAAAAACAACAAGTAATAGAAGAAATACGTCCAATAGAAATGAAAGACAACCAGTAGAACTTGAGAACACACAACTAGTACAACATAAAAACAACAACTAGAAGGTGATGAAAGACAACCAGTACAAGGTGAAAAACAACTAAAAGAAGATGAAAAAAACAATTAGTAGAAGAAAGACAACCACTAGAACATGAGAAAACCAACTAGTAGGATATTGAAGAGAGCTAGAATTTGATGAAAGACAACCAGTCTAGAATGAATCACATCAAGTACAAGATGATAGACAACTTCAAAAAAGATGAAATACAACTAGAAGAAAGTGAAAACAACTAGTTGTAGAAGAAAAGAAAACCAGTAGAACGTGAGAAACACAACTTCTAGAATATGAAACACAACTACAAGAAGATAAAAGACAACCTGTAATACATGAAACACATCATGTACAAGCTGAATGACAACTAGAAGATGATGAAAGACAACCCATACAAGACGAAAGACAACTAGTAGAAGATGAAAAACAACAAGTAGTAGAAGAAACACAACTAGTAGAACATGAAAGACAACAATAAAATGATGAAAGACAACCATTAGTACATAAAAGGCAATCATGACAAGATGACAGATAACTATTGGAGGATGAAAAACAACAAGTAATAGAAGAAAGACGACCAATAGAAATGAAAGGTAACCAGTAAAACATGAGAACACACAACTAGTACATCACAAAAAACAACTAGAAGGTGATGAAAGACAACCAGTACAAGATGAAAAACAACTAGAAGAAGATGAAAAACAACAATTAGTAAAAGAACGACAACCAGTAGAAATTGAGAAACACAACTAGTTTCACACGTACAAGATGAAAGACAACTAGTAGAATATGAAAAACAACAACTAGTAGAAGAAAGACAACCACTGGAACATGAGAAACCCAACTAGTAGGATATGGAAGACAACTAGAATTTGATGAAAGACAACTAGTCCAACATGAATCACATCAACTACAAGATGAAAGACAACTTGAAGAAGATGAAATACAACTAGAAGAAAGTGAAAAACAACTAGTTGTAGATGAAAGAAAACCAGTAGAACATGAGAAACACAACTTCTAGAAAATAAAAGACAACTACAAGAAGATAAAAGACAACCTGTAATACATGAAACACATCATGTACAAGCTGAATGACAACTAAAAGATTATGAAAAACAATACAAGACGAAAGACAACTACAAGAAGATGAAAAATAAGAAGTAGTAGAAGAAAGACATCTATTAGAACATGATAAGTACAACGAGTAGAACATGAAGGACAACTAGAAAATGATGGAAGATAATCATTAGAACATAAAAGGCTATCACGACAAGATGACAGACAACTATTGGAAGATGAAAAATAACAAGTAATGGAACATGAGAACACACAACTAGTACAACATAATAAAACAACCCGAAGGTGATGAAAGACAACCAGTACAAGATGAAAAACAATTAGAAGAAGATGAAAAACACAATTAGTAGAAGAAGGACAACCAGTTGAAAATGAGAAGCACAACTAGTTTCACACGTAGACAACTATTTGAAGATGAAAAACAACAACTAGTAGAAGAAAGACAACCACTGGAACGTGAGAAACCCAACTAGTAGGATATGGAAGACAACAAGAATTAGATGAAAGACAACCAGGCCAACATGAATCACATCAAGTGCAAGATGAAAGATAACTTGAAGAAGAGGAAATACAACTAGAAGAAAGTGAAAAACAACTAGTTGTAGAAGAAAGAAAACCAGTAGAACATGAGAAACACAACTTCTAGAAAATGAAAAACAACTACAAGAAGATAAAAGACAACCTGTAATACATTAAACACATCATGTACAAGCTGAATGACAACTAGAAGATGATGAAAGACAACTAGAAGAAGATGAAAAACAACAAGTAGTAGAAGAAAGACAACTAGTAGAACATGATAAAACAACTAGTAGAACATGAAAGACAACTATAAAATGATGAAAGACAACCATTAGAACATAAAAGACAATCAGGACAAGATGACAGACAACTAGAGGAAGATGAAAAATAACAAGTAATAGAGGAAAGACGACCAATAGAAATAAAAGACAACAAGGAGAACATTAGAACACACAACTAGTACAACATAAAAAAACAACTAGAAGGTGATGAAAGACAACCAGAACAGGATGAAAAACAACTAGAACAAGATGAAAAACAACATTTAGTAGAAGAAGGACAACCAGTAGAAAATGAGAAACACAACTAGTTTCACACGTACAAGATGAAAGACAACTAGTAGAAGATGAAAAACAACAACTAGTAGAAGAAAGACAACCACTGGAACATGAGAAACCCAACCACTGGAAGACAACTAGTTGGGTTTCTCATGTTCCAGTGGTTGTCTTTCTTCTACTAGTTGTTGTTTTTCATCTTCTACTAGTTGTCTTTCATCTTGTGCGTGTGAAACTAGTTGTGTTTCTTATTTTCTACTGGTTGTCCTTCTTCTACTAAATGTTGTTTTTCATCTTGTTCTAGTTGTTTTTCATCTTGTTCTGGTTGTCTTTCATCACCTTCTAGTTGTTTTTTTATGTTGTACTAGTTGTGTTCTCATGTTCTACTAGGGGTGCAAACGGATCGGATACGGATCGGATAGTGCTAAAACTATATCCGTATCTGTATTTTTTTCAGATATAGATATAGATCGGATATTAATCGGATACGGATACAGATCGGATATTAAACGAATACGGATACGGATCGAATATTTTTTGAATACTAATACAAATACGGATATAATTCAGAATCTTAGTTCAAAATATATATGTTATGCCATTACAAAATTTATATAGCCATAACTAAAATTCAACAATTCACCAACCACATCGAATTAACTAAAATTCACCAACATAATTATAATTGTAATTAAAATATACCAACACAAATGATATTCTCTCTGAACATATATAATTCTAAAATAAAAGGAGATAGTTTAATGATATTTTGTTAACACATCAATCGCTATTATCATCTCCATCTTCTTCTTCTGGTTCCTCCATAAAATCAAAAATTAGTGTTGCACAACCTGAAATTAAAATAATAATTGAAAGTAATATATGATTTTCAAAAGAATCGAATCAGAATTATATGATTTAAGAAATTGAATTAAGAAAAGATGGTTTGAATGCCGGGAGATATAAAATTATTAAAATTTATATTATGACTTTTCTTTTAATCCGAAAAAAGGTTAGTTAATTAACTTAATCAACTATATACATGACTAAAGGATATTTGTGACATAATTGTTTTGATTAATTATAGTTGCAGCTTGACTAAGATTTTTATTGGAGCTTCAACGTACAAACAACTAAGAGTAAGAAAATTTGTGTTATATTATTTTTCACCTCTGACAGTATAATTAAGAAAAGTAGAAAACAACAAATTAATAGAAAATGATATAAATATAATTAAGAAAACAATACCTTTTTTATCACCTCTGATGCAGTCTTGTATGCACACTAACGCTTCAACAACTTCGGAGTCTAATTTGCTTCTATAGGCGTTAATGACGCGACCACCAGTGCTGAAAGCCGACTCTGAAGCAACCGTCGAGACCGGTACAGCCAACACATCTTGAGCAAGTTTAGACAGGATTTGATAGTCTTTACCTTCTGATTTCCACCAATTAAGCACATTAAAATCTTGATCTCGAGGGCACGAAGTAAGACGTCTCTCTAGGTACCGATCTAGGTCAGATTTGTTATTCCATGGTTGACATCTCTCCAACATAAATTGATTGAGTTCGCTGTCCCTATCCTCGTCACCACCGAGAACAGAACCGCCACCAGCTTGTGCTACTTCATCCACACTTTGGTACTTCAATACATACTCTCCATATAACTCTCTCAAAACCTTATTGAACTCTTCCAATTCAGCAGCTCCTCAATTTTGATAAATTTTGGGATAATAGAATTTAATCAATCCCATCTTATAGCGTGGGTCTAAATAAGAAGCTATTGCTAGTACGATGTTTGATTGGTCCCAATACTTATCAAATTTCTCCTTCATTAAGGAAGCCATTTTAACAATAATTGGATTTTCCTTTCTAAGCCAATCTCTAATTCTTAATTTGATATCACAAAATTTTGCAAAGAACAAGTTAGAGGTTGGATAAGAAGTACCCGATAGAATCTCCGTTACTGTATGGAAGTTCTTTAAAATTTTGCATAACTCATTATCCTCTTGCCATTCTTCACTTGAAGGAAAATTAGGAAACCATGTATGGTTGAGGATGTACATCCTCTCAAATGCCTCTCAGTAGTAGATAGCATCCCTTAGCATCATATAGGTCGAATTACACCTAGTAGAGACATCCAAGGAAAGTGCTCTTCCAATGTCTAACTTGCACTCATTAGCCCTTTGCTCAAATTCATCCCGCAATATAGGAGAGTGTTTCACTTTTCCCACTACTTCTCGTATGTTATCAATTCCTTTCCTTATCACATTTATCCCATCTTGCACAACAAGGTTCATTATGTGAGCGGCACATCTCACATGAAAGAGCTTTCCACCACAACAAATACCTCCGGTTTTATTGAGTCGCTCGATCATTTTCCACACCCCATTGGCACCATCATTATCCAATGTAAGTGAAAACATTTTCTTATCAATGTTCCAATCAAACAAAATTTTCATAATCACTTGACATAAGTTTGCACCTGTATGTCTCCCTCGCAAGCGCATGAAACTAACGATCTTTTTGTGCATATTCCACTTCTCATCAATGAAGTGTACAGTTACACACATGTAGCTCTTATTTTGTCATGAAGTCCATAAATCCATGATGGAACTCAACCGACATGAAAGTGATCCAAGGAACTTATAAACCTTTACCCTTTCTTCCTTGAACATCTCCAATATTTCATTTCTACATGTAGTCTGTGATTTCATCTGAAAAGAGGGATGAAGGGATTTAACAAAATCAACAAAGTACTCATGCTCAACGATGCGAAATGGACACTCATGCATTACAACGGCAAGTGCCAATTTCTTACGACTCGATTCCTCACATACTTGAATGTCTCTCCATCTGAACTAATTAAACCTTGTCCCGTAGGAACACCATGTTTTCCCGTATAATGATTCTGTAAGCGTGTAGTACCTTGTTTGCTATTTGCTTCAAATGTTTGAGAGCAAACTTTGGAAGTTGCATTGACATTTGTTATCCGCTTTCCATTCACTACTTCAATGGTCTCAATTCAATCAAAATAATTCAAAACATTTGATTTCAGTTTCTTTTGCTTTTTACTAGGTGGGTTTTCATCTGTAGCATTGCTAGTACCAACATTTGCAGTAGGTACCGGTGCTGAATTCTGTTGTGGCTCGCTTTCGATAGGCCTGTCGATGATGCCATTGAGAGTGCCTAAATAATTGGAAGAATTAGTTAGTCTTTCCAAACAATAATATATGATGAAGCTGCTGAGGCATTTGGATATATAATATATACTGAATTATCAAAATGCATGAGATATGGTGAATTCTAAAGCTGACAGTATTTTTTTAAAAAAATTAACCTAGATTTTAAGCTACATGAATTTGTATGTTGTATACAAACGCATGAGACATTGAAAGTGACTCATCTGCACTTGTGATAATTTTTTATGATAGATAATTTTGAAATACTGGTTTGCATCATATCTCTGTCAGGAATCGGTTCTTTTCTGTAGAAGAAATGTTGCATTTAATGTCTTTAAAATTATATCATTGTCAAAGATGTGATTATTAGACTGAATATTATAAAGTTTCATAAATATTCTTGATATTTAGTCTAAAATCTCACTAAGAGACAAAACCCTAAAACCTCACTAACAGACAAGATTGCAAATAAAAAATCTAACAAAAATAATAGAAATTTAGTGAGTCAAAAGCTAAAATCCAACAACAATAGTCATAATTCGGACATGAGCAATAATCCAACAATAATAATCAAAATCAAACTACGTACCTTCTTAAGTCCTTAGTAAGAGAAACTTGAGAGAAGAAGTTGAACTGTCAGAGGAACTCGCCAAATTTAGTGAAACGAAGCAGCAATCCAAAAATAATCTATTTGTGGAAGTTTTTTCGCTCCGACATAATGAAAGAAGAAGTCGAACCGTCGTGCAGAAATGGAATTGAGAGAAGTCGAAAGGTCTAATTTCAAAAAACTTTTTACTGGGTTACACGGATATCCATTAAATTAAAAGTTACGGATACGAATAATATTTGTATCTGTATCCGTATCCACTTTCAACAATTGAAACCATATCCGTATCCGTATCCGCATAAGTAATATCCGCATCGGCATCAGTATCCGCAAATTATCTGTATCTGAATATCTGTATCAGCAAAAAACCAGATATAGATCCGAATTCGAACGGATAATATCAGATCCGAATCCGAACAGATAATATACGATCCGTTTGAACCCCTATGTTCTACTGGTTATCTTTCATTTCTATTGGTCGTCTTTCCTCTATTACTTGTTGTTTTTCATCTTCCTCTAGTTGTCTGTCATCTTGTCCTGATTGCCTTTTATGTTCTAATGGTTATCTTACATCATTTTATAGTTGTCTTCATGTTCTACTAGTTGTCTTTCTTCTACTACATGTTGTTTTTCATCTTCTTCTAGTTGTCTTTCGTCTTGTATTGGTTGTCTTTTCATCATCTTCTAGTTGTCATTCAGCTTGTACATGATGTGTTTCATGTATTACAAGTTGTTTTTTATCTTCTTGTAGTTGTCTTTCATTTTCTAGAAGTTGTGTTTCTCATGTTCTACTGGTTTTCTTTCTTCTACAACTAGTTGTTTTTCACTTTCTTCTAGTTGTATTTCATCTTCTTCAAGTTGTCTTTCATCTTGTACTTGATGTGATTCAAGTTGGAGTGGTTGTCTTTCATAAAATTCTAGTTGTCTTCCATATCCTACTAGTTGGGTTTCTCATGTTCCAGTGGTTGTCTTTCTTCTACTAGTTGTTTTTCATCTTCTAATAGTTGTCTTTCATCTTGTACGTGTGAAACTAGTTGTGTTTCTCATTTTCAACTGGTTGTCCTTCTTCTACTAATTGTTTTTCATCTTGTAATGGTTGTCTTTCATCACCTTCGGGTTGTTTTTTTGTGTTGTACTAGTTGTGTGTTATCATGTTCCACTGGTTGTCTTTCATTTCTATTGGACGTCATTCTTCTATTACTTGTTATTTTTCATCTTCCTCTAGTTGTCTGTCATCTTGTCGTGAGCCTTTTATGTTCTAATGATTATCTTCCATCATTTTCTAGTTGTCCTTCATGTTCTACTCGTTGTATTTATCATGTTCTACTAGTTGTC
The DNA here is from genome assembly GCA_025461125.1 of Carex kokanica. Taxonomy (NCBI): domain Eukaryota; kingdom Viridiplantae; phylum Streptophyta; class Magnoliopsida; order Poales; family Cyperaceae; genus Carex; species Carex kokanica. The sequence continues at coordinate 19,577 of JAJGRX010000889.1, forward strand.
TTTCTTCTACTACTTGTTGTTTTTCATCTTCTTGTAGTTGTCTTTCGTCTTGTATTGGTTGTCTTTCATCATCTTCTACTGTCATTCAGCTTGTACATGATGTGTTTCATGTATTACAGGTTGTCTTTTATCTTCTTGTAGTTGTCTTTCATTTTCTAAAAGTTGTGTTTCTCATGTTCTACTGGTTTTCTTTCTTCTACAACTAGTTGTTTTTCACTTTCTTCTAGTTGTTTTTCATCTTCTTCAAGTTGTCTTTCATCTTGTACTTGATGTGATTCATGTTGGACTAGTTGTCTTTCATCAAATTCTAGTTGTCTTCCATATCCTACTAGTTGGGTTTCTCATGTTCCAGTGGTTGTCTTTCTTCTACTAGTTGTTTTTCATCTTCTACTAGTTGTCTTTCATCTTGTACGTGTGAAACTAGTTGTGTTTCTCATTTTCTACTGGTTGTTCTTCTTCTACTAATTGTTGATTTTTCATCTTTTTCTAGTTATTTTTCATCTTGTACTGGTTGTCATTCATCACCTTCTAGTTGTTTTTTTATGTTGTACTAGTTGTGTGTTCCCATGTTCTACTGGTTATCTTTCATTTCTATTGGACGTCTTTCTTCTATTACTTGTTGTTTTTCATCTTCCTCTAGTTGTCTGTCATCTTGTCCTGATTGCCTTTTATGTTCTAATGGTTGTCTTTCATCATTTTATTGTTGTCTTTCATGTTCTACTAGTTTTTGTCATGTTCTACTAGTTGTCTTTCTTCTACTAGTTATTTTTCATCTTCTTCTAGTTGTCTTTCGTCTTGTATTGGTTGTCTTTCATCATCTTCTAGTTGTCATTCAGCTTGTACATGATGTGTTTCATGTATTACTGGTTGTCTTTTATCTTCTTGTAGTTGTCTTTCATGTTCTAGAAGTTGTGTTTCTCATGTTCTACTAGTTTTCTTTCTTCTACAACTAGTTGTTTTTCAGTTTCTTGTAGTTGTATTTCATCTTCTTTATGTGGTCTTTCATCTTTGTAACATTCTGTTACGTTCTGAAAAAAAAAAATCATTGTTAATTATGGTTACAAGATTTTTCATAATATAATAAATTAAAATTATGTTTTTCTTTATGGTGGTACGAGACAAGTAATTTATTCTAATTATTTTGTTTCTTTCATAAAGTAATTGAAGAGAGATATGTGCAACTTAATTAAAGAATTAATTGGCTGTTATTTAAATATTGCACTGCAATATTTAAAGCAAGAAACATTCACGCATATGAAGCAATTGATTAATTATCATTATCTGAATAGAGAAGTATATGCATTTTATCATTATGCACAAGATTAGAAATTCCATTTTTTTTCCGGACATTCCTTGATTCCATAATGCAAGCTATTTCCTAAATCTCTAATTTTGCATTAAAATTCGAGTTGCAATTTTCTCACACTTGGGACGTACTGGGATTGAAAAATTAATTTCATTTCCATTTCGACATAATTACCATTTCTATCTTATTCTTAAAGCTTGGATTTGTCCAATCAATTTTCTATTGTTACTTTAATTCTAAATTATGAAGAAAAATTAATGAGACACGTCCCCATGCTCCCCAAATCACGTCCCCTGTGCGCACACCCTGCTTTCTCTTTTATTTTCTTTTAAAACCTGAACCCTAAATTACCCTCCTGTTATTTTTCCTACCACCTCCTCTGTTATGTCTCAAAACCATTCCACCTCTCTATAGTTTAATTGAAAATATATTAAACAATGGAACAATGGTAAAATCAAAGAGATCTTTTCAATTATTGCCAGACCACACTCTCTCTTCTCATTTCTTTGCAGCCACCAACGAAGTCCCTAAAATCCTCCTCTTTTATTTTGAAAATTCGTCATTAAGGTACTTTAAAATTTATGTTATTTTGTTTACATAAGTTGAATAGATTAGGGGGTGACAATTAGATCTTAATGGTTAGAATCAATTTCGTTTTTTATTTAAAATATGAAAACTTAGATTTTTGATAAGATTTTCTATATAGTTGTATTATAATGTGAAATTTTAAAAGTTATTAGTAAACATTCTTTAATTATATTTAAGTCTATAAAATCTAGAAGCTTTTCTTATTAATAAAGTATTTTCTTTAGTTAATATTAAAAATCTTATTACTATGTATACTATTATAGTTAATTTTGTATTTTATAACTCTAATCATATATTTGTCTAAACTCAAGTCATGACAATTTTAGTAAACCTAATTTGTAAATAAAATATATTCTGCAATTTGTTTCTACACACATATCTTAGATGTTGTGTCTCAAGTTTCTGAAAACTAATTATAAAATGATTTCGTTTATGATAAATTTATATTATCATATTAGGATTTCAAATTTACTTTATAAATAACCTAATTAAATTTTAGGAGTTAGGATTGGTAACATGTTAGTATAAGAATTAGTATTAACAAAGTTTAGGAAATGAGAACAAGAGAATATAAACATTTCTAATTAGAGGCATGTTCATTTATTAGGTGCGACTGTTAAAGATTTAAGTGACGTAAGGAACAATCAAGAATTCACTCGGATATCAGGTGCGGGTTTCCTAGACTTTATAAAACTATATTACTTGTCTGTTGTCATTCAACTATTTATTATCATGGCATTAGTTAAATTTATGCATGTTGTTTCGAACCATTCGTATGTCGTGAGTAGAACATAAATAAATTGCATGAAAAGATATGATTCATACATTGATCAATGGACTTGCATGAATAGGATGTATTGAGCATGGCATGAATTGTGTAATTGAATAAATGTATGTGAAATGAACGACTAAGGAAACTGAACAGGGGCCGATATGCTTGCATATTGAAATGTATACATTGGGTCTAGTGTTCGACTGGACCCCTCGTTAACGTGACTGTAGGCGAAAGCGGTCCAGTCACGGACGTGATTGTAGGCGCAAGCGATCCTTTCACGGACGTGATTGTAGGCGCAAGCGGTCCTATCACCGCCAAGACCTAGCGGCATATGAATTCACCGTCTAGTGAGGCAAACGAAATAGATTAACATAATTTTGAAAGTAAATGAAAGTAGTAAATGATACGATATGCATTGCATTAGAAGAAGCATACGCATTTTAATTATGTATGTTCATATTTGTGAAACTAAGTAAAGGTTTTATAAGCTTTGGGCTGGAACTAAATCCCGCACTGAGAGAATGTTTGATCTCTCACCCGCTCCACTTTTATGTGGGTTTCAGGTAACGAAGAGGAAGGATTCGAGCAAGGACAAGAGTGAGACTAAGCGAGAAGGCTTACGATTGTTAAATTGCCACATGTTGTTTAATTTTATTTCTATGATTCAATAATTGATACATTGAGCAGGCATGGCAGGTTGTGTTACTAGCCATGTCTGTCGTGATCGTTTGTTAAACTCTTTTGATTATGAAATAAATGTGGCTTTATTTATATTGTTATTGATAATGTATGTGATATGCATATGCCTTACGTAGCAATACGTGCCGGTTGTCTCGGGGTGTGACAATCTTGTACTTTATGTGATTCATGGTGGACTGGTTGTCTTTCATCAAATTCTAGTTATCTTCCATACCCTACTAGTTGGGTTTCTCATGTTCCAGTGGCTGTCTTTCTTCTACTAGTTGTTGTTTTTCATCTTCTAATAGTTGTCTTTCATCTTGTACGTGTGAAACTAGTTGTGTTTCTCATTTTCTACTGGTTCTCCTTCTTCTACTAATTGTTGTTTTTCATCTTCTTCTAGTTGTTTTTCATCTTGTACTGGTTGTCTTTCATCACCTTCTGGTTGTTTTTTTTATGTTGTACTAGTTGTGTGTTATCATGTTCTACTGGTTGTCTTTCATTTCTATTAGACGTCTTTCTTCTATTACTTGTTTTTTTTCATCTTCCTGTAGTTGTCTATCATCTTGTCCAGATTGTCTTTTATGTTCTAATGGTTGTCTTTCATTTTCTACTAGTTTTTATCATGCTCTACTAGTTGTCTTTCTTCTACTACTTGTTGTTTTTCATCTTCTTCTAGTTGTCTTTCGTCTTGTATTGGTTGTCTTTCATCATCTTCTAGTTGTCATTCAGCTTGTACATGATGTGTTTCATGTATTACAGGTTGTCTTTTATCTTCTTGTAGTTGTTTTTTATGTTATAGAAGTTGTGTTTCTCATGTTCTACTGGTTTTCTTTCTTGTACAACTAGTTGTTTTTCACTTTCTTCTAGTTGTATTTCATCTTCTTCAAGTTGTCTTTCATCTTGTACTTGATGTGATTCATGTTGGACTGGTTGTCTTTCATCAAATTCTAGTTGTCTTCCATATCCTACTAGTTGGGTTTCTCATGTTCCAGTGGTTGTCTTTCTTCTACTAGTTGTTGTTTTTCATCTTCTACTAGTTGTCTTTCATCTTGTACGTGTGAAACTAGTTGTGTTTCTCATTTTCTACTGGTTGTCCTTCTTCTACTAATTGTTGTTTTTCATCTTCTTCTAGTTGTTTTTCATCTTGTACTGGTTGTCTTTCATCACCTTCTAGTTGTTTTTCATGATGTACTAGTTGTGTGTTCTCATGTTTTACTGGTTACATTTCATTTCTATTGGTCGTCTTTCTTCTATTACTTGTTGTTTTTCATCTTCCTCTAGTTGTCTGTCATCTTGTCCTGATTGCCTTTTATGTTCTAATGGTTGTCTTTCATCATTTTATAGTTGTCTTTCATGTTCTACTAGTTGTCTTTCTTCTACTACTTGTTGTTTTTCATCTTCTTCTAATTGTCTTTTGTCTTGTATTGGTTGTTGATCAGAGTCAAAATGATGATGAATTACGTAAGGTTTTGGCTTAGGTTTTGCATATTATCTCACACTTATGTTTAATTAATTAGAGAAAAAGGCTACCGTCACCCTTCTTTATGTTTTATTGCAGGAAACATGTTTTGGGACTATTTCACATCAAATGGAGCAAGAATCAGGTCAATCAAATAAGCGACACTCATCGACTAGGTCACTCTTACGGCCCGTACTGACTGATACGGACCTAGCCGGATACAGACAAGGAGATGGCGCGATACGTATTAAACCCCTCAGCGACATGATCTGGATACAGATCGTATCAGCCAATATAGTCCGTAACCGAAGGCGTCTTTTAGGGAATAACTGCTCCAGCTGTATCCAGATCAGTTTTCTTGGCCTCCACTCATCCTGAGACGTCCCCTCACTCCTATATAAGCACTCTGAACAAAAGAAGAAGACATCTTTGTAATTTTGATAATTAGGGTTAGATTTGATTAAGTGATAAAGAGAGGAGTGTTGTAATGATGCCGTTCCGCGGCTAAGTCCTTTTCTTAGGGGCTAGGCAGTAAACCTTTGCTACTCATGATGCTTTGATATATATATTTTCTGTTGATTATGATTTCTTGTTGATGATTGAAATGCTTTTGCAATTTATTCTCCCTTCACCTGATTTCGATTATCTAGTTTAATCTGTTAGGGTAGTGACAGTGCTTTAATGGTAAGAAAAGTTATGATGGACGAGTCAGCCTCGTTGGGAGCCATTAGATTTATGTGAAGAAAACCTTAGCGAGGAAACCATAAATCGGAACCACAAAATGCGAACCAAGTTCTGTCATTTGCGTAAGATAAATCGCAGTGTCCTATTTAGTAACTTGTGTATTTTTTAGATCTGTCATTTGCGTAAGATAACTCGCAGTGTCCTATGTATCTCGATAGAAGTCCCGTTATTTGTGTAACTCGCAGTGTCCTATTTAGTGTCTTCCATAAACAACAACAGGAAATCAGACCCGACAGAAGTAGAATATCAAAGAGGATTGAGTAGCAATGGTGTGCCGAAACACTAGGAATTCTCATCTCTATCTTTAATTACTTTTAATTGTGGCCAAATTTACATTGATCACAACTTCAACTCTCAAATTTTCTGATTTTGTCTAGCCTTTCGAAATATTGTGATTTGATCGCTCAAGACTCTAAATCAATATCCCCTGTAGATCGATCTCGATTATACTACTCGATAGGAGTGTGCGCTTGCGATCTGAACCGATAGCATTTCCGAGTTTATAAATTTTAAAAGATAACATTGCTCATTTTTTAGTGATCAAGCTTTTTGGTGCCGTTGCTGAGAAATAACGGTTTATTGTGCAGGGCCTCGCGAGACGCCCTTGCTTTGACCATTGAATCAAATTAATTAGAGACGCCTATACTTTTAATTTTCTGCATTTTTATTTTCCTCTTTTCAATTTTCTTTTTTCTTTTTATTTTTATTTTATTTTTCAGTTTTTAGTTTAATTTTCATATTTTCTTTTCTTTTGTTTCTTATGATACTGCACGCTGGCCGAATCATCCTTACGGAGATCTCTAAGGATTGCAAGTAGGAGAGTACAATTCTCTTCCCCATCACCGAAAAGATCCAACCATAGTCCTTCCTCAAGTGATTCTGAAAGCGATGTAGACTAAGATTCAATCAACATGGATAACTAACCGAACGAACTGATTCACAACAATCCACCATTAAACAATGAAACGGACAAGAAGGCAATGATCATAATGTAGTTCCGAATACAGCGAGACCAAGACTTCCACGAGACTATTGCGTACCGCGCTCGAATGATCCTAACTCAAGCATAAATCCACCAACAGTTACGAACCGTAATTTAGAGATCAAACCTGCTCTCATTAATATGGTTTCGCAACAGCAATTTGGACGATTTTCAAGCGAGGATCCACATTTTCACTTGTCAATTTTCCTTGGAATATGCGAGACAATAAAGATCAACGGAGTTATCGACGAAGCAATCAGGCCAAGGCTATTTCAATTTTCATTAAAGGAGAAAGCAAGAGCATTGTTGTTTTCCCTACCGGCCAACTCCATTCATCTTCTTCAAGTTGTCTTTCATCTTGTACTTAATGAGATTCATGTTGGACTGGTTGTCTTTCATCAAATTCTAGTTGTCTTCCATATCCTACTAGTTGGGTTTCTCATGTTCCAGTGGTTGTCTTTCTTCTACTAGTTATTGTTTTTCATCTTCTACTAGTTGTCTTTCATCTTGTACGTGTGAAACTAGTTGTGTTTCTCATTTTCTACTAGTTGTCCATCTTCTACTAATTGTTGTTTTTAATCTTCTTCTAGTCGTTTTTCATCTTGTGCTGGTTGTCTTTCATCACCTTCTAGTTATTTTTTTTATGTTGTACTAATTGTGTGTTCTCATATTCTACATGTTGTCTTTCATTTCTATTGGTCGTCTTTCTTCTATTACTTGTTGTTTTTCATCTTCCTCTAGTTGTCTGTCATCTTGTCCTGATTGCCTTTTATGTTCTAATGGTTGTCTTTCATCATTTTCTAGTTGTCTTTCATGTTCTACTAGTTGTTTTTATCATGTTCTACTAGTTGTCTTTCTTCTACTACTTGTTATTTTTCATGTTCTTCTAGTTGTCTTTCGTCTTGTATTGGTTGTCTTTCATCATCTTCTAGTTGTCATTCAGCTTGTACATGATGTGTTTCATGTATTACAGGTTGTCTTTATCTTCTTGTAGTTGTCTTTCATTTTCTAGAAGTTGTGTTTCTCATGTTCTACTGGTTTTCTTTCTTCTACAACTAGTTGTTTTTCACTTTCTTCTAGTTGTATTTCATCTTTTTCAAGTTGTCTTTCATCTTGTACTTGATGTGATTCATGTTGGACTGGTTGTCTTTCATCAAATTCTAGTTGTCTTCCATATCCTACTAGTTGGGTTTCTCATGTTCCAGTGGTTGTCTTTCTTCTACTAGTTGTTGTTTTTCATCTTCTACTAGTTGTCTTTCATCTTGTACGTGTGAAACTAGTTGTGTTTCTCATTTTCTACTGGTTGTCCTTCTTCTAGTTGTTTTTCATGTTGCTCTCGTTGTCTTTCATCACCTTCTAGTTGTTTTTCATGATGTACTTGTTGTGTGTTATCATGTTTTACTGGTTACTGTTACACCAAAAGGTATAGTACAAAGTTTCAGTACAGTGAACTGTACTTTTTAACCTTAAATACACTTTTCGGTTCAGACTGCAAGTATACAATCCTATCGAGTAGTATATTATCGGGTATCGATCACAGGGACGGTTCAGATTTTAACTAGAATTCTACCTAAATTAAATAAAGACTAGAAGTTGGAAAATGTTGGTTTTGGTTCTTAAAGTTCCTAACAATTCAATCACAGTAATTAAAATGCAAGAAAGTAAATCAACTTGGTTTAAATCCAATGTAAAAAGGCGTTTCCAGGGTTATGACTTCATCTCAGTTCTGCCTCGAGGTGCCCAGTCCGTGTAGTGTCCTACACGGGCCGTGTCCAGTGTACACGGGCCGGGTACTGTCGTACACGGTCCGTGTGGCCCTCAAGTGAATGCAGCAGTTACTGTTTCTTTGTGTTGTTCCTTTGTGTAGGGTTCTACTGACCAGACCTAATGTTTCTAAATCTCAACTGTCGTCTGTTGGTTCATTAACTTGGTATGGAATTGCAATATATGCCCTCGTCGGGTTGTAGACCTCAACTGTCGTATGTTGGTCTGAATTACCTAGTTTCTTTTTTGGGAAAATTGTGAAAATATCACTCCAAAACCTTCAAATTGTGAAAATGCCATCCCGAACTTTGAAATTGTAAAAATGCTACTCTAAACTTCATTAATTTGTAAATTTGCCACTCCAAATAATTAATGACTAAAATGCCCTCCCTTCTTCTTCTCCAGCCTCCTCTTCTTCTTCTGCCTCCTCTTTAGATTTTGTAGCCCGGAAATTCGACCTGAAAACGAAATCCCTAATCGTAGCCCGGAACCGATGAGTCTGAACCAGCGCTTTCATCATCAGCTGTTCATAGGTAAAGCATTTCAGAACTTCGAAAATACGAGGGCAGCAGGTCGGTCGTTCTTCTTTCTGGGAAATTTTGCAAGGAGTGGGCGAAAGCTGGAGTTACGAGATTTTAGTGAAGAGATGCCTTTTCTCAGGCATTCTTCCCCTTCCTTTTTTTTTCTTTGAAGATTGGCATAAAAATAATGAAACCTGCGATGGCTACTAAATTACCTTTTCTTTTTTTTCTTTGGGCTTTATTCATAATAAAGCTTTTAAGTTGATAGCGTGTAGAGTCGAATTAATTATTTGGAGATGGTCGAATTTTTTCCTGTAGAGTCGGTTTTAAAAATAAGAGGAGGCAGAAGAAGAAGAGGAGGTAGGAGAAGAAGAAGGGAGGGTATTTTAGTCATTAATTATTTGGAGTGGCAAATTTACAAATTAATGAAGTTTAGAGTGGCATTTTTACAATTTCAAAGTTCGGGATGGCATTTTCACAATTTGAAGGTTTTGGAGTGGCATTTTCACAATTTTCCCTTCTTTTTTTGGTATACTAAAGGTAACCTCATTCCGTCGATATGAGGAAATGTTCACATGTCGGTTACTACTTGGTTTCACCTTTCGGATCACTAATCCTACCTCATGTACTTAGTTTGGTTCAGAGATTATAAGGGCCAAAGTACCTTCTATATGTGATCATTCATCTAGTGGTAAATCAATAAAAATCAAACAACTTACACTAAGCAATTAAAATCAATCACAATCAAGCAAACACAAATTTCAACAAAAGAATCCAATAACTAACATGCAAAACCAAACATTCGATTACATCACAACCCTAGAAACTAAGAAATCTACTCAGACATAGTTCTAAAACAGATAAAAGAAATGATAAAAAGATTAGTCATGACAAAACCCGAAGAACAAAGAAGATTCGTCGAAAACTCTTGTCTTTCGCTTCTCAACTTCGTCTCCAAGCTAGCCGCCAAGTCCAAACCCTAGAAAATACTTCTCTACTCCAGAATGAATGCCCTCTGGTACAAGAAATCCCGCTTATAAGATTTTCTGGCCGACCTTCCTTCAATTGGCCTTATTTCCAAATTCTGGATCTGTTTTCGGAAATGCTTGACACGGCCCGTGTGAAATGCTACACGGACCGTGTACCTATGTTTCTGGCTCAGATTATAGATCTTCTCGCAAGCTTTCCGAAAAGTGGTCATACACTCAAAACGGAGTTACGAGTCAAAATCTATGACTGTTTTAATTTCAAGTGCTGAAATTTCAGCATCATATACAGGTTGTGTGGATGGTGTCTTGGTCGTGTGTGGTCGGGCAGAGGGTTGTACGGTCCGCATAATAGGGTACACGGACCGTATATAAACCTTCGAATTCCAGATTCTTCCTCGGTTTCGCCCGTTTTCTGCAAAGTAAGAACAAATGTGCAGCAGTACCACATTTTATAGATATTCAATGAAATACGACCGATTTAATAGTTCTAAACACAAGTTTTGGTACAAAATATGGGTCGGAATATAGATGAGTTTGCGAGATATCAGTTACCTTTCATTTCTGTTGGTCGTCTTTCTTCTATTACTTGTTGTTTTTCATGATGAACAAAAATAAAAATAAAAACTAAAAATCTGAAATAAATCTCTAAAGTAAAAACTAGTATCTATCCGTTATCTCCGGCAACGGTGCCAAAAAGCTTGTTGAGTATTTTGTGTATAGGGTTTTATGCTGATTTTTATATTCTTTAAACTTTTAAATTTATAAAACTAATACTCAAAGATTGATCGATTGAAAGCGCACAACCTGATCTTTGTAGTACTTAAGGTATCGATCCAAGGGATATCGGGAAATACTAATTTTAAACTCTATTAATTAATTTCAGAATATTAAAGAAAGTAAAGTTGATTTTGGGGGGGGGGTTGGTTCTAAATTCCTAATTGTGGGGTTCAACACCCGAAAAGAAGATATTGTAACAATTAAAATAAAACTAAAAAGTAAAAGAGAGTGTAGGTTGCTTTCAAGGTTTGAAAGTCTAGGGGCATTCGGTCTACAATCCCATGATAATTCTATCTACCTGGTTCGTTTAAATTCATGTTTAATATGATGAGGTTTCTAACCTAAGATGTTAAAAAGGGTCACTTTCGTGAATTAATAACGTACTTAAACAGTTCGGATTTTACGATTAAGTCATTTACCCTAGCTATCTAGACCATGAAGTTCTTGTTAGCCTATCATATCCTTAGATATTGGTACTTCACGATTAAGTCCTTCATCAAACCCTAAACCCAATTTCTGTTGTTCCGAATTAGATTTCAAATTGGTAAATTCTAATCCAAATCCTAAGGTATTTGTGTTTACAATTTGGTACTATCCTATATGATCATAATCTACTTCGAGTCTATTAGACCTAAGCGGGATACTACAATTCAAGTACTAATTATGAATCAACACAAAGAATCAATCACAAAAATTAACATCAAATCAAACAATCATAATAAAAACTAAGATCCGAGCAAGATAAAATTAAACAAGTTCATACTAAAGACCTAAACCCTAGAGAGGAAGACTAGCCTCTAATGGAAATGCAAGAATTCATCATAAATTTAATACAAAACATGGCTAAAACAAAGAGAAATTAAATAGAGAAATAATTTACACACTTCTCGAGATGAAGAACCTTGGTCTTGCCTGCGTTTGCTGAGAACTTCTCTTCTTTTTCCTTGATTTGCTTTCAAGAGATGAGAAATGTCTGCTAAGGATGGATGGTACAAGAGATCATCTTCAAAAAGAAAGTTTTAGACCATTTATAGTAGAGGTTATGCTTATTCTGGAGCCAATAGATGTGAGGAGTCATTAGATACTTGCCCCACAAGTTTTCCCAAATCTCCACCTTCTATTTTCCACTCTTGGGACGTGTTTAGAAGGGCCGAAAATAGAATAACCAACTTTTTAGGCTGAATGCGGCCAGAGTGCGGCCTCAGTGCGTTCGTACGGGGCTTGGTCACATTCTTTACTGCTCCTGCGGTATGCGTGCGTCCGCACGGGAGTTGGATTGCTCTGTGTGGGTTTCCAGAATTTCTTAAAGTGTTGGGTGCGTCCGCACTCTGGGCCAGAGCGTCCGCACTATGCTCGGACTTTTCTTCTATGAGCTGAGTTTAGTCTGAATTTTCTTCTAAATGTTGAATGCGGCCGCACTCTGGACCAGTGCGTCCGCATTTTTCTCCATATCTTCATTTTTCTGTAATTTGAAACCAAACAAACGCAGTAACTAGATTCTAGGTGTATTATATTCTATTATCTACTAAAATACAAGATATTTGGAGTTATTTAGTGATAAAAATCGGACCGAACATGTATATAATTTAGGTCTATCATTTTCATGTTCTACTAGTTGTCTTTATTCTACTACTTGTTGTTCATTTTCTTCTAGTTGTCTTTCGTCTTGTATTGGTTGTCTTTCATCATCTTCTAGTTGTCATTCAGCTTGTACATGATGTGTTTCATGTATTACAGGTTGTCTTTTATCTTCTCGTAGTTTTTTTTTTATGTTATAGAAGTTGTGTTTCTCTTGTTCTACTGGTTTTCTTTCTTCTACAACTAGTTGTTTTTCACTTTCTTCTAGTTGTATTTCATCTTCTTCAAGTTGTCTTTCATCTTGTACTTGATGTGATTCATGTTGGACTGGTTGTCTTTCATCAAATTCTAGTTGTCTTCCATATCCTACTAGTTGGGTTTCTCATGTTCCAGTGGTTGTCTTTCTTCTACTAGTTGTTGTTTTTCATCTTCTACTAGTTGTCTTTCATCTTGTATGTGTGAAACTAGTTGTGTTTCTCATTTTCTACTCGTTGTCCTTCTTCTACTAATTATTGTTTTCATCTTTTTCTATTTGTTTTTCATCTTGTACTGGTTGTCTTTCATCACCTTCTAGTTGTTTTTCATAATGTACTAGTTGTGTGTTCTCATGTTCTATTGGTTGCCAATCATTTATATTGGTCGTCTTTCTTCTATTACTTGTTGTTTTTCATGTTTCTCTAGTTGTCTGTCATCTTGTCCTGATTGCCTTTTATGTTCTAATAGTTGTCTTTCATCATTTTATAGTTGTCTTTCATGTTCTACAAGTTGTTTTCATCATGTTCTGTTGTTTGTCTTTCTTCTACTACTTATTGTTTTTCATTTTCTTCTAGTTGTCTTTCGTCTAGTATTGGTTGTCTTTCATCATCTTCTAGTTGTCATTCAGCTTGTACATGATGTGTTTCATGTATTACTGGTTGTCATTTTATCTTCTTGTAGTTGTCTTTCATGTTCTAGAAGTTGTGTTTCTCCTATTCTACTGGTTTGCTTTCTTCTACAACTAGTTGTTTTTCACTTTCTTCTAGTTGTATTTAATCTTCTTCAAGTTGTCTTTCATCTTGTACTTGATGTGATTCAAGTTGGAGTGGTTGTCTTTCATAAAATTCTAGTTGTCTTCCGTATCCTACTAGTTGGGTTTCTCATGTTCCAGTGGTTGTCTTTCTTTTACTAGTTTTTTTTCATCTTCAGTAGTTGTCTTTCATCTTGTACGTGTGAAATTAGTTGTGTTTCTCATTTTCTACTGGTTGTTGTTCTTCTACTAATTGTTGTTTTTTATCTTTTTCTAGTTGTTTTTAATCTTGTACTGGTTGTCTTTCATCACCTTCTAGTTGTTTTTCATATGAACAACTAATGGAATTTGTATGAACAACTTATATTGACAACATAAGTTTGATTTGTACTGTATGCCAAACGTATTGCAAAACTTGAGCCTTTAATAAATGACAAATATTTCAATGATAGGGTACAAAGTCGTAATTTCCCAAAAATACAAAAAACGTTGCATACGCGACAAAAAAAAATTAGGAATAAGAAACCCCTCCCCTGGCTTCAATTCCACTGCTTATGAATTTCCTCCAAAAAAAAGTAAGGAAATAACAAGGTTGACTAGAAGGGTTTCAGTAGGTCAAAATGAATAAATTTTTTTGTCTTTGTCATGGATCAACGCGCCTATAAAAAAGCACATAAGCAGCAGCAGTCTTAATATTATCCTCTTGTACAACAGAAACACACCGATCATCAAAGTTGTACCACCGTTTCTCTCAGTCATGCTATTATACACAAAACAAAGAAAAAAGATTAGCAACAGAAAGCTTAAAAAATCTAAGAAAATAGAAAAGAATTCTGAAGACAACAAAAAAAGGCCCTACCTTGAGAAATATGCATTAGGCATCTGTCATATCAGTAAGAAGTTCAGAAAAAAAAATGGTATCTTGCAGGCCCGTAGATATTGATGGCACCAATAAATGAGAAATAAAAATCTAAAGGCTAATTGGCAAAACACTTATGCAGGAAGCGCGCATAAATAGACAGTGTTATGGCCAACATCCAATACAGGCACAAGTTTGCAAATGATATGCAGAGTGCCAAATAAATGCTGACCCATCAGTGTTGTCAGCTTCAAACTACTCAACATTTTATTTCTAACGGATCCTATATATATATATTAATTGATCAAACTAAATTGATCAACCATCAATTAATTCTCATATTTAATGACTTTGCAAAAAAACAATAATTTAGTCGTTCATGAAATACGGGATTTGAAGCTATGTGTCGTGCCGAATTATTGTCGCAATACATTTTCATCGGTTCTTGATTTTTAAATCTCATGTCTAATAGGAGTTGCTTGATCCAAGTTAGTTCACTTGCGGTTGATGCCATGGCACGATATTCGGCTTCGACGCTTGATCGTGCTATAACATTTTGTTTCTTGCTTTTCCATGTGACTAGATTTCCGCCTACAAATGTGCAAAAACCGGTTGTCGATTTTCTATCGAAGCTTCCGGCCCAATCTGCATCGGAATAGCAACATATATCATTAGAATTATTATTTTTCATCCAAATACTCTTACCGGAATTATTTTTTAAAAACCTCAAAATTCTATTTACTGCTTCTAAATGTGGTGTTCTTAGTGAGTGCATGAACTTACTAATTTGGCTTACGGAAAATGAAATATCCGAACGAGTAACCGTTAGATAGATCAATTTTTCAACAAGTCTTTGAAATTGATTTATGTCTTTTAAAGGTTCACCATCTTCACTATTTAATTTGCATTTGTTGTCAATTAGGGTAGAGGCCGGTTTACATCCTAGCTTACCGGTTTCTTTTAATAAGTGTATATTTTCTTTGGAAAATAAAGAGTCATTTATCCGAAGAGGCTATCTCTATTCCTAAAAAATATTTAAGATATCATAAATCTTTTATGTCAAATTTTTCTTTTAGTTATTTCTTAATTTTTTGAATTTTCTCTAAATTATTTTCAGTAATTATGATGTCATCTACTTATACTAAAATGAGAGTTGTATTGATACCATCACATTTAGTAAATAAAGAATGATCGGCATTACTAATTTTAAAATTATAAGAAATTAAATAAGAGCTAAGTTTGTCATACCATGCCCGTGGAGATTATTTCAATCCATAAATTGATTTATTAAGCCTACAAGCCAAGTTAGAGTTGGTTTCCAATTTATGACCGAGTGGTAGTGTCATATACACCTCTTCATCAAGTATTCCTTGAAGAAAGGCATTTTTTATATCCATTTGGTAGAGGTTCCATGTTAGAGTAATAATCTAGAAGTCAATAAAATAGGATAGTTGTATTCTATATATTTTGTTTATGATTTGAGTGATTAATAAACTGTCATTTTGTTACCTTGAATATTATTGCATTTATGAATCATTCTTTTTTCTGACTAGAGTCATTGACTGGAATTGTGAAACTTCATAATATAGATGATATATATATTCTTAAAAAGTCTCTAACCAAGGTAATTAGCAGGAACACTAATTTACCGTTACAATGTTAGTATGTGGATTAAAAGATGGTTGTCTTACAAACTATTTGACAAGAGATGTCATTTTAATCACATAGATACATGTTCCAGGAACATGGTATTTGATAGACCCCGAATGAAACATTAAATAAAATTGTGTTCGTGTCATTAATGTTTTCATTCAGTGTTAAGTTCTAAAGTATGAGGTATTCATCTTTCCTACTAAGAATGTATATGTGTGATTGTTACCTAACGCTGTCGGTAAAACGCAGTTATAACGGTAGCTCTTCGGTATGCATAGCTTAGCTGAGGTAGTGATGGTTTACCAAAAGTACTATTGTCCCTCGTATCTCTATACGAGTTATAGTATCACTGGGCCCCTTGATAGAATAAGATTATCTGCATGCGGTATAATTACAAGAGTAATTATATTTGGTAATCTGTTCAAGATCAAGAAAAGATTAAGTTTGCAAGGATGACACACACCTACCTAGAAACTGATCTGATAACTATGAGACAAAAGAATTAACACGAGTAAATAGTTTACTGGATCGTGGTATTGTACAGTACAGCATCATCTGTGTAATTGGATGGTCATAGTGCAGATGTCAGATGCCTCATATGATTATAGAAGTTAGAACAGTTCTAATTCTATTTACCAACATAACACAGATCCTATAGGGTCACACCAATAGGAAAGTAATCAGAGAAATGTTATGATTAATTATAAAGTGTTATAATTAAGAATAAAATATATGTCATGGAGATGACATGCTTAAACCGAATTAAATGTATAAACGTGTATGACACGTCGTATAAATTTATCGCAAACGCAAGAAATATAATTATTCAGAATAATTGTATATATATATTCTATGGATTAAAATATTAATTATGAATTAATATTTTGGACCAAAAGTCCAATTTGAATTTAGGCCTTAATTAAATTTAGAATTTAATTAAAAGTCTAAATTAAATTAAATGAAAAAAGGCCAAATTAAATATATTAAAAAAGGGCCAACATGCAAATTCGTTTTTTCCTCTTTGAAACCGCCATATAATGGCATTTTTGTGAATATGCAAACTGCCATATATTTCCTATATAATGGCATGAAATGGGAGAAAGAGTAGAAATCATTTTCCAAGTTCAAATCAAAGTACGAATCAGAATCCGATTCGATTCGTATCTAATTTTCTCTCTCAAATAGTGATTTGCAGAAAATCTGATAATCTATATATATATTCTTGCGAGAATAAAAGTTATTGTTGTGAATAGTATTTTGTCAGAAATTTCGTACTTTCGGTGAATAGTGATTTACCAAAAACCGTGACTTTTCGAATACTGTTGATATAGTATTTCTGGCAAAAGAAATACCAACTCTCTGGTAGTTCCTGGTGGATAACCAATAGAGGTATCAGACGTCTGATACTCCGAGGCGAATCATTCTCAGGTGTAGCTCTTCATGCTCGGTCTGCTTTCCAACTGAGATTTGGAAATAAAGTATAAACATGTTATATTAATCTATTTAATTGGTAAGTAGATTAAAGTTTTAGAAATCAATTAAGGAGTAGATCTGTAAAATGATTAAATAAGGTTTTGATGCAAAAGGAATACTGAAGGTGGACCCCCTTGGAAAGTTTCCTGACATACCTCGTTTAAACCTTGGCTTAAGTTAGAAGTAAAATTTTTGTTTTACGTTCTTTCTGCATCTTAAGCACATAAATGGGTTTAAACAGTCAAAACCCCAACAGACTTAATCAATGGGTTTGAACCGTCAAAACCCAACATCCCAACCATTGTTTACGGCAATAGAAAGTAAAATTCTTACGGTATTCATTTTTGCCACCGGTGCAAAGGTCTCATTATAGTATATGCCATAGGTTTGGATAAATCATTTAGCTACAAGTCTTGCATTATACCTTTTTATGGTACCATCACTATTATATTTGGTTTTATATACCTATTTACAACCAATCGGTTTTTTATTTTTTGGAAGGGGGACAATTTTCCAAGTTTCATTTTGTCCTAAGGCTTTTAATTCCTCATCCATAGCATTACACCAAATTAGACTTTTAATTGCTTCTTGGCAATTATTTGGCTCCAATTTTTTTCAATATTAGTGAGAAACGTGTGGTATTTGGTTGAAATATTGTCATATGACACAAAATTTTGTAT
The DNA here is from genome assembly GCA_025461125.1 of Carex kokanica. Taxonomy (NCBI): domain Eukaryota; kingdom Viridiplantae; phylum Streptophyta; class Magnoliopsida; order Poales; family Cyperaceae; genus Carex; species Carex kokanica. Next base: position 37,412 of record JAJGRX010000889.1, read on the forward strand.
TGGATATTGTACCGAATATGTTACATAGTCTCTAAGTCCAGTTGATGGTTGTCGTTCCCTAAATGATCTTCTAACCATTAAATTTTCGTCCGTTTCATTTTCATTTGTGTTATTAACTAGGTGCTTCATGTTGCGGCTACGCCGCAACCGTTTTTTGTGTGTGTATATGTTAACGTACATGGATGACATTTCTTTCTCTCTTCTTTTGTGTACTTATTGCAACACATATCTCATTCTGAATCGGAATTTGAGAGAAATACAGTTGTTACAAGTTAATCAAGATAAGCTCATGCAATAATTTTAAGAAAAATATCTGGGAAAATTATTCGAGAACTGTCAGATTTGTACCATACCTTACAACACATACAGTAGGCGAGGCGTCATAAGCAAATAAATTTACTGCAACAATTCAATGATGTTTACTAATCCTACTTTTTCAAAAAAATTGTAATCATTTGTCGCGATGCCAATATCCGGTTGAGTGGAGTAGCTTTCATATTCAAAATCAGAAACGAAGAAAAGAACAAACTATGTCCAGAAATTGAAAAAATTAATACACCATGGCGATCCACGGACAGCGGTTACTCCTGTCATTTTTCTCACTTGTTGCTGGAGGCTTTGATTATTGTCTGGAGCTGCAAGGATGAGTTAGACTAAGTAGTGTGATTTTTTTTTTTGGGTGTGAAAGAGAATATTTATATGTTATTTTATGCAACAGAAGTTTGGTTTCAAAATATGTATAGTGAATGGAAAGACTGACCCAATCTAAATAAATAGTTTTCATTCTGACAGACTCCGGCCTTATAAAATGTCACATATGCCACCAGCTTTCAAGGTTTGCTTCCAAAATTTCGCTTTAAATTTGAGGAGCAACGGCAACTGAACCTGCAAGGCGGAGCACCTCAAATGGAGGAATCGGACTCCGTTGCTTTTCTGAGAGAAAAGGAGGAGCCTCCTTTTCCGAATCTAACGATTCATAATTTATTGAGATTTGTGCATGAAAAGGTTTCTTTATCGAGATACGCACCAAAAAATTTTGAATCGTTGGATTCAGAAAAGGAGGAGCCTCTTTTTCTCTCAGAAAAGCAGCGGAGTCGGACTCCAAATGGAGCTCTATTTGAGATAGCTTTAATTGTAACGGGCATGAATCTGTGACCCAGAAGTGAGCAAACGGGCTACCTGACCCATCTAAAAAGAAACCCATTAACCCTTTTAGTATTCAAAAATACTGATCAGAGGGGCTTAAATTGAATTGGAAACAATATTTACAAAGTCACTAAACCTCCACCCAAATTGTTTCATTGGAAAAGGAAAGGAATATATCAGATTTCTGGTGAGGCCTAAGTACCGATAAAACAGGTTGATGTGTACCCAACGATCACTTTGTCAGACTATTTTTATTTTTGTTCAGCTATTTTGATTATTTGCACTAATCTGACAGTGTTAACACTATTATAGCTTGGACGGGACTCAAATAGGTCGACTGTTGTTATCAAATTAATTTGTTGAGACGAAAAGAATGGGAGCTTAATTAGAGGTGAAAGCTATTATTATATTTTAGTTACATACTTGAACTCTATTCAATGCTTCTATTTGTTTCTGGAAAATAAAAATAAGAGAACTAATAATTAAAAAAGTTTCTATTCAAATAGCGCGCCCTATATTGAGTGTACTAGCAGCTAAGTAAAAACCAACCAACTTTTCTTAATTAGAGGCTAGTTAAGGAACCCCAGAAATCTTCCGTACATACTAACCCAAGCTTATCACTCCATAAACAATTAATGCAAGCTTCAAATTGAAGTGTAAACACGCTTGCCTTAACTTGATGCAATTTCACCTTGAAAGAGAGCTAAACAGAAGGCCTAAAATGTACGTACTCAATGCAAGGACAAAACTGTCAATATTGGAAAAAAATTCCATCTCAAAATTAAGAACCGGATCCCAGATAATCTAAAAATAATATTTGCTGCAAATAACAATCTGGATGCTATTTGAAATACAGTAATTTACCAGGCATAATAACAGATCAAAATTGCAAGATTTATGATCTATTCATTCAATATTTTCTTTTTTAGAGGATAAATTTTATTATTTAAATAATGTATTGTAAGGAGAAAAAAACTTACTGATTTTCCGCAATAATTTCAAGTGCCTGATTTGTAGGAACTTCAATTCACTTGAAAGGTTGTTTCACCTGCGTTGTGAATGAATCTATATAGATTAATAGCTAATCAATTGACATTTTTTTCAAGATTTACAAAACTTTACTATGCTTGTTTGTGTTGTTTTTGAATTGGTACATACAAGGGTTACAACACTACCCACTCTTCGTTATTCTTCGTTCCTACTAATACTGATTTTGTACTAATATCTGGATGTCAAAGCACTGCATAACCCAAAATATCACATTAGCCCATAAAAACTTTACTAATTTTGGAAAGTTGGATAAATTACCCTTGCTTTCATTTCCTTCGGATACCGAAAATCAGAAACACTAAAGCTTTTCCATCTTTGGTACAAGATGAAAGGCCAGAGCTGAACATGATATTGCTCATACGCTTAGTGAACAGTGGTAAAAATGGTACGTTGCAGGGGATGTTGGCATTTTGACATTTTGCAATTTTATGTATGGAAATGCTCTTACATAATCTAACTAAAATAAAAGACACTTGTTAAATACAAAAAAGATGATTGCGGGGAGTACCTCTTCAAGGATGGTACCACTTGAGTGACAAAATTAAGGTGTCTCAGGCTTCATCATCTTCAAATTTGAATAATTTTAGTCCTCAATCTTCTTCTAGTATCCTTGTCATGTCCCACAATGATCCATTTACCTTTAAACACAAAATATAAAATAATGTATTGTAATAAAGAATGTAGAACAACTAATTTAATACTTGTAGAATTAAAATATGTAGGCGGCTCACTTGAAATAAGTGCACTCACAGCCAAGCCAGTGGAGATGTCCATTGGAAAGGTAATTCACTTTTTATCCTCCTTTACTGAACCGTCAGGCAATGATCATGTAAAATTCCGAGTAAATAATATGTATCTGTAGGATCTGTGTGCATATTTGATATTGTAAGATGAATAAAAAGAAGCATTGGCAAATGGCTGACATTTAGTTTAAATTACAAGTTCAATTACAGTGATTCTTACAGATTATAGTATATTACCACCAAGGTTTTCTCTACCAGAACTCTGAGTTCATGATTGTAGATAATGTTAGTATGTTACAGGCTTGGTTAATTAGCAAATGCTTGGCCAAATTTCATACTTGACCCTAAAATAAGACCAATTTCTAAAATAGACCACATATTTACTCATTTCCAAAATGGAGGATGGTAACTTCCAGTTAAGAAGCTGTATGTGTACATACTGGTACAATACCAGATACATCTCAGTAACAAATAATACATACTTTTATAGATTTGGTGGCAAAGTAAATGTCAGAAATAACTTCATATCAAGCTTAGATTAAGACCAAATAAAGTTGTTTAACCCAATTGAAGATGGTATCTTGGGGATAGGCCTTACATACAGATTTAGATTTCAAAACTACCCAAAATTAAGTTTCATGGTCCAGGTCAATCCACATGACTCTTTGGAACATTTTGAAATTGGCAAGACAAAAGAGAAGCAACAATTACCTGATTGATTCACCACCAATTTTTGCTCGTTCAACGAGATGTTACACCTGAATCGCCTGGGAAATCTTAATCCGTTTATCAATCACAGCATCGAGGTAGGTTTGAACAGCCCTAATGCCTGGATTTGAGTTCGACCTCTCCTTCGTTGACGAATCTGGAGAGATGGAAAAGGTCAACGACCGGGAACTCGGGGAGACTGCGGCGAAATCGATAATCCCAAGAGAAGAAATACCGATGAAAATCGAAGAAGAGAAGACGCTGAGAGTGGGAGAAACAACACGTTGCGGGGAGATGACTACGTGGCACTCACGAAAGAGCATAAGCTGACAGCTGGGACCCATGCGAAATCGCAATTGGCGCAGGGCGAGATTTAGGCGTTTTTGGGCAAAATCGTGTGAGACGCAACAAAGGATATAGGCAGTAGTGTATAGATGACGGTAGATGAGGTAAGAGTGAGTTAATATGATTCATCCATAGATGATCAGACGACAAATCAATGGGGTAACACTGTTCATCGCTGACGTCACATAACATTGAAAATTAAGGATTTATAATATTCTCATTTTCTTGATTATTATTCTCAACTTGATGGTTATTTCTAGGAACGAAATTCAAATTATCTAAGTACGGCAATACTATATTGTCATTTTGATTATTAGAATATTGTTGAAGAATTGTTTCTTTTTCTTTGAAATATGGTTCATTTTCAAAAAATGTAACATTTCTAGAGAGATACAATTTTTTATTAATTGGATCATAGCATTTATAACCTTTTTTGTAAGATGAGTATCCTAAGAAAATAGTTTTTTGTGATACAAAATCAAGTTTGTCACTTCTTTTGATATGTACGAAGTTTGTACAACCAACTACTATCATATGGTCATAAGTGATTTTTTGTTGATAAATAATTTCTAATGGACTTTTATTTTCTAAAATAACGCTAGGTAATCTATTAATTAAATGAGTGGCACAAAGTACGGCATCCGACCAATAAATTTTAGGAACATTATTTTGAAATAATAAAGATTGTGTCATCTCTAATAAGTGTCTATTTTTTCTTTTCGATACTCCATTTTGTTCGGGAGTATTTATACAAGTTGTTTGGTGTATAATACCTTTTCCTCTAAAGAGATTTGAAATTTTTTTATTTATAAATTCGGTATCATTATCCGATCTAAAAATTTTTAGTTTTACATTAAATTGTGTTTCTATAAGGCATAAAAATTCATAAAAACAATCAAACACTTCATCTTTAGATTTAAGTAAATATAGCAAAGTTGCTTTGGAAAAATCATCAATAAATAAAATAAAGTATTTGAATCCATTATATGAATCAATTGGGGCCGGTCCCCATACATCGGAATGTACTAAATCAAAAATAACTTTACTTTTGCTAGTAGAAAGAGAAAAAGAAAGCTTTATTTGTTTTGCTAACTTGCAAATTTCACAATTAGTACAATTCAACATTTTTAAATCTAAGATATTATTTAAAATCTTGTCAGAAAGATGCCCAAGTCTCTTATGCCAAAGATTAGAGTTAACAAATATTGCTGAAGCACAAAGATTTAATTTGTTGGAGTTCAAAATATAGTGTCCATTTTTAAGAAATCCTTCACCAATCTTGACGCTGGTTTCCCGGTCCTGAAATACAACATTTTTACAAGAAAATATTGCATTACAATTTAATTCTTGCGTTAATTTATTTATTGAAAGTAAGTTTACGGGAAATGTCTCTAAATACAAAATATTTTTAATTTGTTTGTTACACAAGTTAATTTCTCCTATACCATTTATTTTTGCCTTTATACCGTTTGCAACCAATACATATTTATTACCATTAGTCGGGTTGAGGTTTGACAATAGTTGTTTATTATCAAACATATGATCTGTTGCACCACTATCTATAATTATTTGATTAAAAAATAAATCTTTTGAGTTAGAGGCAATACCACAAGCACTTGGAGTGTTTTGGTTGTTTAGCAACGAAGAAAGTTGTTGCAAAACTTGTTGCATTTGATCTCCATGGCTTGACCTCTTGAAAATGACCCATTTCCACTCAAATAGCATTCTGACCCGTTCCAGGATGACTCGCCAGCGCCTAACCCATTCCAGAGTGACCCGCAAGTGACCAAAGCTGCTACAGGAGCCATAACGGGTCTGAATTGGCTGCTGGATCCGTTAGCATCCCAACCGGGTCCGCCAGTGGTTAAATTAGATCCGCCAGGGTTGTTGGTGGTTTGAGTCATGTTATTGGGTCCAAATCCACTTCCAGACGGACCCACTAGCCCGTTAAACCCTTTATCTTCATTAGAAACAATGTAGCTTCTGTTTTTTCACTGTTTTTCTCCCAATTTCGATTCTGGTCATTGCTTTTGAATTTTTTTGGTTTGAGATGGGGATAAAGATGCCAACACCTATCATGTGTGTGACCATCTTTTTTACAGTGGTTACATCTCACATTTTTCGATTGATTTGGGTGATTTTGAGAGCTAGGGTTTTGATTAAAATTCATATTTTTTACGGCTAAGCCATGGGTCTCGTGTCCCTCATGGCTTACAAACTGTTGACCATTCATGGTAAGTCTTCTACTTTCCTCTTGTTGGATTAAACTTTTAATTTAAGAATAAGAGGGAAGAGGTACTGTGGTCATGATTTGAGATCTTACGGCTTCATAGCTCGAGTTTAGACCCGCGAGGTACTGAAAAATATCATCATCTTCAGCTCGCCTTTGGAGTGTTATTGGCCGATAGGATCGAAGCTCATTTTGTTTTTTCTCAAGAGCACTAAGGTACTCCGTATGACTTCTCGACCCTTGTTTTTCTTGTTGAATTTCCTGCATGAGTTGATAAATATGAGAGAAATTATTTTCCTGACCATACATAGATTTTACCGCTTTCCATAAATCATGTGTTGTTTCGGCCATGTCACACCTCGAGACAACCCGCCACGTATTACTACGTAAGGCGTATGCACATCACATACATTATCAATAACAATATAAATAAAGCCACATTTATTTCATAATCAAAAGAGTTTAACAAACGATCACAACAGACATGGCTAGTAACACAACACTGCCATTCCTGCTCAATGTATCAATTATTGGATCATGGAAATAAAACTAAACAACATGTGGCAATTTATGAATCATAAGCCTTCCCGCTTGGTCTCACTCTTGTACTTGCTCGAATCCTTCCTCTTCGTTACCTGGAACCCACATAAAAGTGGAACGGGTGAGAGATCGAACCTTCTCTCAGTGTGGGATTTAGTTCCAGCCCAGAGCTTATAAAACCTTTACTTTTTCTCACAAATATGATAAGAAATAAAATGCATATGTATTCTCTAATGCAATGCATATATTTCTATTACGTCTACTTTCATATTATTTTCACTTTCCGTAATTAACTATTTACTCGCCAAACCAATGGGAAGTCCAACCAACATTGGAAAGGCCGCCAACTCGCTGGGAAGTCCAACCAACAGCGAGAGGCTGTCTCACTAGACGGGGAGTCCACCCTACGCTAGATCTTGACCCGTGACAGGACCGCTTTCGCCTACAGTCACGTTATCGAGGGGTCCAGTCGAACACTAGACCCAATGTATACATCCCTATATGCTAGCATATCGTCCCCTGTTCACTTTCATTATCCGTTCACTTCACATACAATCATGAAATCATACAATTAATGCCATGCTCAACACATCCTACTCATGCAAGTTTATTGGTCATATATGAATCCTATCATTTTATGCAATTTACTTATGTTCTACTCAAGTTATACGAATGGTTCGAAAGCAACATGCATAAATCCAACTAGTGCAATAATAAACAGTTGAATGACAACATACAAGTAATATAGTTTTATAAAGTCTAGGAAACCCGCACCTGTTGTTGTAGGGCAATTCACTGTTGTCTCTATATTTCTCCTTACCTCGGCACTCGGACCTAGACTACGAAACATGGTTTCTAAATTAATATTCATGATCACAAAATATTTCTATATGCTACCTTTCCAGAATTTATTAAAATAAATTACATATCATATTATATGATCTCAGAAGAAAATTAAGTAAAATTAGTATAACATAGTTTCAGATTTTAATAGACCTAAAGAAGTACTTTATTATATAATGATTTATATTTTCAGATTATATAATAGAAGGTAGTAATTGTTAATAAGGAAATTTAATTCCAGATTTTGTAACTTAAAGAAAATACTCATTTCTAATATTTACTAATAAACAAAATACTTGCTAATAAAGAAAATTTCCATATTTTAATATACTTAAAGCAATACCTATTGACAATTTATATTTTCAGATTTTCATATACTTATTATTAGCTACTTCTAACTGTCTAGAAATCTAACATAATTCTTCTACTATATTGATACATATATTTGATATTGTTTATTTAAGGTTTAAAGTCATATATGAAACTTTAAAAGATATATAAAATGAATTGTCTAATGTTTTTTTTATAAATAATAACGCCTGTCACAATTTAATTATGAAACATATGTTAAATTAATAACACTTGATTCAAGAGATAAGAAATTAAGTATTAATATAATCAATAATTAAATAATAAACTTATGAAATCATAAGACAGATTTTTCAGATTTTATTATAATCGAAAATAATTAACGAACCAAAAATTATTTTACTCAACATAGATACTTATCAATTTAGTTCATGAATCTATTATATTTTATTTATAAAAATATATCAACTATTCTAATTCTTATCATATTCTAATCAATTCCATAAATAACGTAGTCTTGAGTACCTTAATGCAGAATTTTCAAACCAAAGAGACAGATTCAATTAGTTCGGCAACGGGTGCAGTTTGGGAGTCTTCTTCTTTGATCGATGGCTGTGAAGAAAAGAGGAGAGAGAGATGCAGGGAAATAAAAGGGGTGAGGGGGCGGGGTTCAAATTGAATAGGGAGTGATTTAAGGCAAAACTTATGGGTATTAAAACTTTGGGAAATTAGGGTTTTATTTATAGAAGTTATATCAAGGGGTGCGGTGGTTTACAAATTGGGATGGCGGGGTTTGAACAGGAGCAGGATTTTAAAATTGGAAGGGTGGCTGTGGGTGAAGTTTATGAGTTAGTTATTTTGGTAGAGAATGAATATGGATCGCTAAATTTAATTGGGCTGAATCCGGTTCGTTTGATATGGAGATCAATTTTATTTATATCATGGCCTACTAATTAAGTTAATTAAAACTGAAATTTAAATTGGCCCATTTCTCACGTCAATTCTCTCAATCTACGTGGCGTTACAGGCCATCATAAAGAGGTCGGATACAGCTGACTCCATGGAGTTTAGTAAGTGAGGTAATGATTATATTGTTTGTTGTTCTCCATTGTTTTGTTGACGTCGTTTCGTCAGGAGTTAGCTTGCTTGCGTCAATAATTTCTGGTTTTTTCTTTTCACCAGTGATGTATTCTAACATCTCTCGACCACTCAGGGACCTGGATGCTGCCCTTGCCCATTGAGCAAAGTGTTTGTTAGCTTGGAGAAGTTCATTGCTTCTTCTTGAGCCATTTTTCTTTTGCTAAAATTTGTTGCGTTTTTGTGGTTTTTCGGTCACAGTCTTATGCTCTGATACCATGTTAATTTTTGTAAGAGAGAAAAAAGATGTAAGAAAACAATTATTATTGCAATCTTATTTTCAAATTTTACATATATCTCTATTTATAAAGAAAAAGAAAAACTAGCCGTTGTACTATTAATTACAACTACTAACCACTAACCACTAACTCCTAGTCTATTAATTACTAACTAGCCGTTATTTTTAACAAAAGTGCAGCCACTGAATAGTAACTTAAGGGCATTTTTGTCAATTGAAGTAAAAAAGACCAATACTGGTACCAATTTTACTTTCTGTACATACCAAAAACTCAATACTAGTACCAATTTTATTGTACCAGTTCTAAAAGTATCACTCAATTGATATCTTTAAGTCAGGTTTTGGAGCTAGGTTTGCAAGAAGATTATATTATAGGGTTTTGGAGCTAGGTTTACTTACTGTACATAGCAAACTCCATGGAACAATGCTTGCACACGGCTTTTGTTTCCAGTTTATCAAAATGATTCCATGCTTCTGATTTCATTCGTGAATTTCTTCTCCTTACTACGACCGATCCACTCTCGGACTCAACACTAACATCGAGATTTTGGCTCTTATTGCGACATTACCTGTACAAGAAAACATTACTTAGTAAAAACAATGCAAAAAATTTTAGCTTCTTATTCAATTACAATGTTAATTGGTGAATCTATGTACTGGTATGGTGAATCTATGTACTGGTATGAAGATAGAGAGAGATGATATATTAATAAAAAAATCCATATGCTAAGAAGTTCAAAACAAGCTGACAGTATCAATTCAGACTAAAAACTTTATATTCTCATAAAGTACTTCTCATCCAAGATATCATATATTGGCTCAGTCAGTTCAGAAGTTTCCAATATTAAACCGTAACATTTATTTCTATTTCTGTACCAAATTATCTCCATTCCTTCATTTCCTCCTTAGAAAATGAATAAAATATCATAAATTGAACCTTGTTGAAGTTAAGGAAGATATTGCTATAACATTGTTGATGCAATATTTATGTGTGAATGTCACAGTGGAAAGTAACAGTCCCAAATTGATACTAACACAATATTTTATAACTAAACAGTAACACATTTGAGGGCTTGACCCTTACCTTTATTTCCAAAAAAAAAAAACATTTTGGAGAAGCTTCATTTCCAGGTATCAGAATAACAATATGATGCATAAAATCCCAAATCAGCCCTAACTGGGTCTGTACCAGTATGGCATTCAGAACTGGTACCAGTCTCTCTTAAGTTCCTTATCATGTCTATTATCAATTTACAACAAGATTTCCAAATATATATATCTCTAAATTTGTCAGAATTTACAAAAATGGGTATTTAGGGCTGGTACAATCAGGCAGTAAAGGCATTCAGAATAATATAGTCATAATAAAATCGATTCACAACAAGGAATTCAAGAAAAAAAATAGTAGTACACCAGAATCAACAAAGTTGTTTCCTAGTCATTAATGTCTTTGAATCAAAGAAGAACATGAGATAAGAATTTAAGGCTCAAACCACCGTCGGTAAGAAGAGAAAGCAAGAAATCAAGCAACCGACTGGCAAAAATTAACTGCTCGGCCCGTTTGTCCACTCTAAAAATTAACTACCAGCAACACCAAATTGAATTACTTTAAGTTGACAGTACCAACTTCCATTATCTTTGTACCTTGAGGCGAAGAGACTGCACAACTGAGGCAAGAAACTCGAAGGCCACGAAGCAACGGGACGGAGGTGCGGCGGCTCGACGGAGGAGAGGCAGCACCAGCGAGTGAGAGAGAGAGAGGGGCAGACACCGGTGCGACGGAGGAGAGGCAGCACCGGCACGTGAGAGAGATCGATCTGAGGCGTACTGACTTAACTTGAGAGTAGAGAGAGGCACATGAAAGAGATTGATCTGAGGCAAGAAATTGAGAATGAGATCGATGGCTGCTCAAACGGACTTGTCCATAGACAACTCAATGGACAACTCAACGGACTGTTTCGTAATTGTCCAAATCCAGTTCAATTGAAAAATATAATTTGATATTGAACCGAACTATGGGCTCTGATCGGACCATAGTTCGTCCAATATTAAAAAATTAACTACTCGGCCTGTCTATTTAGCAGGCCTAGGCTCAAGTTTTGCATTACGTTTGGCATACAGTACAAATCAAACTTATGTTGTCCATATAAGTTGTTCATACAAAGCCGATTAGTTGTTCATATGTTGCCGATTAGTTGTTCATACAAAACCGATTAGTTGTTCATACAAAACCCATTAGTTGTCACAAAGCTAAACATGATGAAAACAACTAGTAGAACATGAAAGACAACTAGAAAATGATGAAAGACAACCATTAGAACATAAAAGGCAATCAGGACAAGATGACAGACAACTGGAGGAAGATGAAAAACAACAAGTAATAGAAGAAAGACGACCAATAGAAATGAAAGACAACCAGTAGAACATGAGAACACACAACTAGTACAACTAGAAGGTGATGAAAGACAACCAGTACAAGATAAAAAAAACAACTAGAAGAAGATGAAAAACCACAATTAGTAGAATAAAGACAATCAGTAGAAAATGAGAAACACAACTAGTAGCACACGTACAAGATAAAAGACAATTAGAAGAAGATGAAAAACAACAACTAGTAGAAGAAAGACAATCCCTGGAACATGAGAAACCCAACTAGTAGGATATGGAAGACAACTAGAATTTGATAAAAGACAACCAGTCCAACATGAATCACATCAAGTACAAGAGGAAAGACAACTTGAAGAAGAGAAAATACAACTATAAGAAAGTGAAAAACGACTAGTTGTAGAAGAAAGACAACATGTAGAACATGAGAAACACAACAAGTAGAACATGAAAGACAACTGTAAGAAGATAAAAGACAACCAGTATTACACGAAACACATCCAGTACAAGCTGAAGAACATGAGAACAAACAACTAGTACATCATGATAAACAACTAGAAGGTGATGAAAGACAACCAATACAAGATTAAAAACAACTAAAAGAAGATTAAAAACAACAATTAGTAGAAGAAAGACAACCAGTAGAAAATGAGAAACACAACTAGTAGCACACATACAAGATGAAAGACAACTAGAAGAAAATGAAAAACAACAACTAGTAGAAGAAATACAACCACTAGAACATGAGAAACCCAACTAGTAGGATTTGGAAGATAACTAGAATTTGATGAAAGACAACAAGTCCAACATGAATCACATCAAGTACAAGATGGAAGACAACTTGAAGAAGATAAAATACAACTAGATGAAAGAAAACCAGCAGAACATGAGAAACACAACTTGTAGAACATTAAAGACAACCAGTAATACATGAAACACATCATGTATAAGCTGAATGACAAACAGAAGATGATGAAAGACAACCAATATAAGACTAAAGACAACTAGAAGAACATGAAAAACAACAAGTAGTAGAAGAAAGACAACTAGTAGAACATGATAAAAACAACTAGTAAAACACGAAAGACAACTAGAAATTGATGAAAGACAACCATTAGAACATAAAAGACAATCAGGACAAGATGACAGACAACTAGAGGAAGATGAAAAACAACAAGTAATAGAAGAAAGATGACCGATAGAATTGAAAGACAACTAGTAGAACATGAGAACACACAACTAGTAAATCATGAAAAACAACTAGAAGGTGATGAAAGACAACCAGTACAAGATTAAAAACAATTAGAAGAAGATGAAAGACAATAATTAGTAGAAGAAATACAACCAGTTGAAAATTACAAACACAACTAGTAGCACACGTAAAAGATGAAAGACAACTAGAAGGAGATGAAAAACAACAACTATTAGAAGAAAGACAACCACTTGAATATGAGAAACACAACTAGAATTTGATGAAAGACAACCAGTCTAACATGAATCACAAGTACAAGAAGAAAGACTACTTGAAGAAGAGGAAATACAACTAGAAGAAAGTGAAAAGCAACTAGTTGTAGAAGAAAGACAACCAGTAGAATATGAGAAACACAACAAGTAGAACATGAAAGACAATTACGAGAAGATAAAAGACAACCAGTAGGACATGAAACACATCCAGTACAAGCTGAAAGACAACTTGAAGATGATGAAAGATAACCAATACAAGATGAAAGACAACTAGAAGAAGATGAAAAACAACAAGTAGTAGAAGAAAGACAACTAGTACAACATGATAAAAACTAGTAGAACATGAAAGACAACAATAAAATGATGAAAGACAACCATTAGAGCATAAAAGGCAATCAGGACAAGATGACCAACAACTATAGGAAAATGATAAACAACAAGTAATAGAAGAAAGACGACCAGTAGAAATGAAAGGTAACCAGTAGAACATGAAAACACACAACTAGTACATCATAATAATGTTGGGATTTTATGTGTATGCCTATATGGTGAGAATTTAAAATTTTCTTATCATCACCTGGCTCAATACACAAAGGACCTTATTTGTATGACAATAGCAAGCAAGATTTTCTTTTAAACAAATCAAACACCTAATGTGCACTAAATAAAATAAACAAATCACATATATTTTATTGCTAGAGAGGATAAAGATCTTTTACCTAAAGAGATTGTCAAACCTTTTGATGGAGAGAAGCCGGTTTCTCTTCTTCGTGGAAGCACCTCTTGGTTCACCTTGAACCTAAACAACAAACTAACACACCTCTTAGATAGATGGATGTGAAGTTCAAAGCTTAGATTCAACCACCTAACAAGAAGAGATGAGAGAAGAGCCTCATTCCTTGAATTTTTCGGCCTAGAAACAAAACCTTCTAGGTTTTGGCCTAGAGAGGAAGAAAAAACGTGGTTGCTCAATGGAGCAGTTTTTGGCTATGGTTAGAGGCTGAAAATTAGATCTAATTTTCCTTAATTGTGCCCCTTTAAATTGGCAAGGGTTAGGGCAACTCTTTATGTAAGGTTTTAATCAATTACACAAATGTCACTAACCTTATTTAGCCATCTTATGCTCTCTTTAATCTCATCTTGTGATTGGTTTAATAAATTAATTCATGAATAAATAATATTAGTGATATTATACTATTATGCAATATCTCTATTATTCTTATAATGCATTCAAACATTATACCAAATAATATTTGCATAACTTCACAAATTTATTTATGGTTTAAGAATGTCATATTATGACATTTTATTTTAGCATTTCATCTCCTGTATTTTATCTTATACATCATTATGAGATGTAAAATATTCGTTGTTTCTCTTCAGTTAGTGTGACCGTATAGAGGATCCATGTCATCTTGGCAATAATATAAAACTTTATATTATTGACTATAAGAGGTTCTGTCATTACATTATAGTTATCCAAACGACATCGTAATCATTTACTCAATCCACTAATTTCGTGTCTATCCTTGTCACATGATATTATAAATAATATGCAAAATAGAATCGTGTCATTCTTGCTTTATATTCATTTTCTTGGTCTCTCAAGTGAACTATAATTATAACTACATCAGTTATATTGCATGCGATATAATTTCACTTTACCAAGGGACCCAGTAATATCATAACTCAAATTGAGGGACAATGATAATATTAACATATAGATTTCTCCTGCACAAGTTGTACACAACGAACTACTATTTCATTCCTATCAGAAGATAGTATTTAAATAGCAATCACATTATATATTTCTCATGTGAAAAACCTACACATCTCATATCTAAGATTCTAAAGACACAATGAAAACATTAATGACACAAAACAGAACCCATATAATGTTCCATTCATTTAGGTCATGTTTAATATATAAAATACATATTTATATATTCATGTTATTAAATGATAATCCTTTATCAATATTTATAGAACTTCAATGTACTTTAATCGACATGATAATCTTCCTCGGTAATTAATGTTTCTCCTTAATTACCACGATTGTGAACATATTTAGTGATTAAATGTTTCTTATCTTAGGAGTCCTATAAATCAAGACCAATAGCATCTCCTTGAACACTTCCAAAGATATAACATATAAATCTCAAGGAGCATGAATAATAACATTTGTAATAAAATCATGAACAACATATAAATTATTATTAAAAGAATTAACTTTCAAAACACACATCCTTCAGTCTCCCACTTGTTTTTAAAGTTTCTCATATACATAATCAAATGCATAAACTCTAAAACTAGAAGTCCCTTTTAGTCTTCATGCCACTCTCCATGATCTTGTAGACCCATGAACTCGAAATGAATTTCGCTTTTGGCTTGCAATAAGGGCTTAGTGAAGGGATCAACTGTGTTGCTGTTGGTGTCAATCCATAACAATGAAATTTTACCTTCTTTGATAAAATCACGAGTTACAAAGTACGTTTTGTCCATGTACTTTGTCTTGTGATGTGACTTTGGCTCCTTAATTTGCGAAATAGATGCACCATTATCGCAAAATAGCTCCAAAGGACCTTCACTGGATGAAACGACGCCTAGTTTCTCAAGGAACTTCTTTATCCATACTCCCTTTTTTTGCTTGCCTCTGCGGCCGCCATGAATTCTGCTGTGGTGGTTGAGTCAGTCGTAGTTGATTGCTTCCAACTACGCCAACTTACAGCTCCACTATTTAGAAGAAAGACGTACCCAGACTGAGATCTTCTGTCGTCCGGATCTGTCATAAAACTAGCATCAGTATAGTCTTTTACAATGAGCTCTCTTTGACCACCATAAACAAGAAACTTGTTCTTTGTCCTTTTCAGGTACCTAAGAATATTCTTGACCATAATCCAATTATCAGGACCAGGTGAAGCTTGATGACGACTTGTCATGCTCAGAGCATACGCGACATCGGGTCTTGTGCTAGTCATATCATACATGATGGAACTTATGGCTGAAGTATAGGGAACATTCTTCATGTATTCAATGTCTTTGCGTGTTGTGGCACACTACGACTTGCTAAGATGCACAGACATACTCATTGGTACATTTTCTTTCTTGAACTTTTCCATGTGGAACATTTTCAAGATTTTGTCAATATATACATTTTGACTTAGACCAATGAGCTTACGAGACTTATCTCTATATATCTTAATCCCTAAGATATATTGAGCCTCGCCCATGTCTTTCATTGAAAAGATTGTTTTCAATGAGTTCTTTGTTTGCTCCATCAAAGATTTTTCATTACCTAACCAATATGTCATCGACATATAAGACCAAGAACATAATGTGGCTCCCACTAACCTTCTTGTACACTCAAGGGTCTTCCTTACTTTGAATGAATCCAAGGGTTTTAACCTCTTCATCGGAGCGCTTGTTCCAACTCCTTGATGCTTGCTTCAAGCCATAAATGGCTCTCTGAAGTTTACACACTTTGCTACTATTTTTCGGATCTTCAAAACTTTGAGATTGTACCATGTACACTTTGTCACACTTTGTCATCTAATTTTCCATTTAGGAAAGCTGTTTTGACATCCAACTGTCATATTTCATAATCATGAAATGCGGCAATAGCTAGCATTATCCGAATAGATTTAAACATAGTAACTGGTGAAAAAGTTTCATCATAGTCAATTCCTTGAATTTGAGTAAAACCTTTTGCTACAAGTCTTGCCTTGTACGTTGTCAAGTTACCATTCATGTCCATCTTCCTCTTGAAAATCCATTTGTTTCGAATGGCTTTCGATCCTTTAGGAAGATCTACCAAGTTCCATACTTGGTTGTCATACATGGATTGTATTTCGGATCTCATGGCTTCTTGCTATGCTTTGGAGTCTTTTCTTTTCATTGCTTCTTCGTAGGTCAAGGGATCGTTGGTATCCATTACCAAGATATCATGAAGACCCATGTATAATTCGGGTCTTCTCCTTTCTCTCGTTGACCTTATAAGCTCTCTATATTCTTGTAACTCATCTTGAGTTAAACGAACACTCAGTGGGGAAGTTTGAGTACTTCCACTGATTAAAGTTCGTGTGGTATTTCATGATCATCTTCAATGTCTTCATTCATCTCATGATCATTCACTAGTAGGTCCACTTGAGTTTCCTCAAGTGTCACCCTACTACCACTGCTTTTGATTCTTTCGACAAACTCCTCTAAGAATGTTGCACCTTTTTTAACGAATATAGTATTCGTTGACTTGTGCCAAAAGTTATACCCCTTTTGATTCTCTTGGGTATCCAATGAAAAAGCACTTATATGCTTTGGGTTCAAGTTTTGTTGACATCATACGCTTGACGTATGCCTCACAACCCCAAATTTTAAGAAAAGATATGTTGGGTGGTTTGCCCATCCACAACTCATGTGGAGTTTTCTCAACAGACTTTTATGGAACAATATTTAGTGTATGAGCTGCAGTTTGGAGTGTATGACCCTAAAAATATAAAGGTAGCTTCATTTGACACATCATTGAACGAACCATATCAAGTAAGGTTTGATTTCTCCTCTCGAAAACACCATTCCACTGTGGTGTCCCGGGTGGAGTGAGTTGTGGTATGATGCCACACTCTTTCAAGTATGTGTTAAACTCATTGCTCAAGTATTCTCCTCCATGATCAGTTCGTAGAGCCTTAATTCTCTTGTCAAGTTGGTTCTCTACTTCATTATTGTATTCTTTGAATTTCTCAAAGGATTCACTTTTGTTCTTCATAAGATACACATATCCATATCGACTGTGATCATCTATGAAGATAATGAAGTACCTATAACCATCTCTTGCACTAGTACTCATTGGAATTTTACATACATCAGAATGTATCAATTCCAATAAGCCACTTGATCTCTTACATTTCTTCTTGAATGGTGATTTGGTCATCTTTCCAGTTAATAAGATTCGCATGTTCCAATTGCTTCACCATCAAGCAAATCTAGAAGATTTACTTGCTGTAATTTCTTTATGCGTTTCTCGTTTATGTGACCAAGGCAATAGTGCCACAAGAGTGTCTCATTCGTTTGAGACATCTTGAGTCTCTTGTTACTGATATTCAACATATGTTTATCCTCACCTAAATCAAGCAAATATAATTCATTTGAAATGAAAGCATTTGCACAAAAGAGAACATCCTTCTCAATAACCATACGAGAGTTATTTATTATAAAACAAAAGCCTTCTGCATCCAAACATGATGCAGATATAATGTTTCTAAATACTGAAGGAACATGATAAACATCATTTAAACTTAAACAAAAACCACTAGATAAATGAAGATCAAGGGTGCCTACAATGATCGCAGAAACACTTGCACCATTTCCGACCTTCAATACCACCTCTCCTTTCGAGAGAGGTCTCCTATCCCTTAGTGCCTGCACATTAGAAACTAAGTAAGCACATGATTTGGTATCCATTACCCAATCTTGGATAGTTGTGGATAAATTTAAATTTAATTCAATAACAAGTATACCTTTAGAGCGCTTGCGTTCAACGTTGCCTTCATCCAAGTCACGCTTGTACTTGGTGCAATTCATTTTGAAATGTCCCTTCTCGTGGCAATAGAAGCACTCCGTGTCTGAGCTAGGAGAGTATCTTTTCTTACTTCCCTTGGAGGTGCTCGCTTGAGCTCCTCCACTTTTGCCTTTGAATGAGGGATGCGTCTTACTTGTCTTGCTCTTTGCCTTGCCTTTATTCTTGGCAATTTTCTTGCTATTTGACACGATGGCAAGGACAGATTTCTCCTTTGTCTTTCCCATGTCAACCTCAACAGTTTTGAGGGCATTATGGATCTCATTCAATGTCATACTCTTTTCACGCATATGATAATGCATGACGAATTCCTTGTAAGAGTATGGAAGCGATCATAAAATGATATCCTCAGCAATGTCCTCGAGTATTAGAGAATTCAATTTCTCCAACTTCTCCAGATAACCCTGCACTTTGAGAAAGTGCACTGAGACAGATTCACCTTCCATCATCTTGCACCTTGTGAGTGCGATGGTGGTCTTATAGCGCTCCTTGCGAGCACTATCAGTGAACATCTTCTCCAGTTGTGCCACATTTCCTTGGCTGGAGTATCAAGGAAATTTCTTTGCAACTGATCGCCAATACTGGCCAAGATCAGTGTCTGCACAATTCATTGCTGATCATTCCATTTCTTTTGTTGTCCTTTTCTTCATCAGTTGGATTGCCTTTCTCTTTCTCATCTGGGCAATTACCATCCAGAATGTGTAAGAAATTCTCTAAGCGCAACACGATGTTCAGTTTGAGGATCCAATCGGAATAATTTGACCCATCATTAGCAAGGGGTGTTTTTCGACCATAGAACGCAGAAAATTAGGAAGTGTAAACATAGCTACAAAAATTTCATTTTAATGGTATATGTCAGTGTTCATGAATTTATAAAATTTGTACTAACAAAAATTCAAATTTGTCCGTTTTGTTAGTCACACAAGACCATTATTCAAATAAATAGACTCATCTAAAATATTTGACCAAGGTAAGTATCATTTACCAATCATAACTTTTAAGTAAAACTTAATTTTATGACTCTTGTCATTTTCATTAAGAAAGAATGATCCAATTTCTTAATAAAACTCTCTTTCCCAAAACCCAAGCCTAGATCTTGGTGATTTGTTATAAGAAAACTCATTTTATTGGTCAACAAGCATGAACAAGTCATTCCCACATAATGAGCAAGAAAATGTGCCACACACAACTCCCACTCACTTATAGCCTAACAACAAATTCATGCAAATTCCACAATTCCAGCAATCAAGATCACACTCATGTTTATTCCTAATTACTAGCTTAAAGTGGATAAAATGAGAAGGAAAGCTATTCTTAAATTTTTCATGGACATAGCAAATATATGATGACTTTGATAATTTTGGTAGTCATGTATTCATACAACAATACCTATCTTAACCATTTAAGCTATCTCATATATTGACAAGCTTCGTGGGTTGTATGGCTCCTTCTTGCATTTTTGTAGCTTTATCAATCATCTTCATGAAAAATACAATTCTAAGCTACAAGCACCCACCCAATTCTCATTCTATCTTTAGAACTATTCTAAATTAAAATGAAAATTACATTAGAATCTCCCAATCCTAAATCCTATGTGGCATGCAAGCCATGAATGAATTAATACATAAATAGCAACCTAACATCTTTGCCATAATTTAATTATTTTAATTAATTTTTCAATGGCACCTGAGGCCGCATTACAAACATTCATACACATCATTCATTACAACACACAAGGCATTGAAAATCTTGAGCCATACTAACCCACAATCCTCCTGCATAGCAAAGTTAGTACACATATGCAATCTTGCCGCACTATTCAATCTTATTTAGTTAAGCCTATATCTCTCAAGCTCTCAATCCATCTAATCATTTTAAATCCCAAAAATGATTTCTATTTCTAATATTCATATATCCTATTTCAAACATTTGAAACTTATATGAAACTTTTAGAAAACATAAAATTAACCAATCATTTCTTAATTGTCATTATGCCTAATTAAAATTAGTATTCACATAAATAAAACTAATCTTAATTACTTATCACTTTCAACATATTTGGATGGGATCCTTTTTACAATAGATTTTACAAAAACAATCTGTCACACCCGAGACAACCCGCCACGTATTTACACGTAAGGCGTGTGCACATCACATACATTATCAATAATAAATACTCATGCAAAATTTTATAGTCAAACCAAATCTTTTAAAACCACAAATAGTTCAAGTACATAACATACATTCAACATTAGATCAAGACAAACATGACAAACAACCCGATAATTGCCATGTCAGTCAATGTATCCACTTTCAAAGAGAGAATTTAAAGTTTAACTAAAAATAAAATAAAAGATACATGAGCCATCTACTCGTTGTCCACCCCATCTGTAGGGTTTTGAGGCTACCCAAAGCCATGAGGCTTAAGCTGCGGAAAGACCGTAAAACAAAATTTTTACTTCTAACTCAAGCCAAAAGGATTGAAGTGGTATGTCGGATAATATACCGAGAGTTACATACATGTTCAATCCGTTTCTTAGATTAAAAGTCGTAAGTAAAACTTTACTCATTCAGATCATAGATTAAGTAGTATGTCGGATAATAACCGAGAGTTACATACCAGATTAATCCTATATAGACCCAAAGTAGTAAAACCGTATTTACTTGTATTTTAATCAGTTTATAGATCTACTCCTTTGATTGATTTCTAAAATATTAAATATATTTAACAATTAAATAAATTAATATAACATTTCTTTACCTTGCTTCCAAATTCAAATTGGAATGCAGTCTGACCCGGCTGTCTGACCCGGTTAAGCAAGCACCAAAAATATAGTGCCTCTATCGGTTATCCACCAGGAACTACCAGAGAGTTGGTATTTCTTTTTCCAGAAATACTATACCAACAGTATTCGAAAAGTCGCGGTTTTCGGTAAATCACTATTCACCAAAAGTACGAAATTTTTGACAAAACACTATTTACAAAAATAACTTTTATTCTCACAAAAATATATATATGGATAATCAGATTTTCTGCAAATCACTATTTGGGAGAGAAAACTAGATACGAATCGAATCAGATTCTGATTCGTACTTTGATTTGGACTTAGAAAACAACTTATGATTATTTCTCACCTTTCATGCCATTTTATATAAATTTGTGGCGGCTACAAATTTGTGGCGGTTTTAAGAATCAAAATCAAATTTGATTTTGTCACTTGTTTAATATATTTAATTAAACATTTTCATTTAATTTAATTTAATTTAATTTAGGCTTTTAATTAAATTCTAAATTTAATTAAGGCCTAAATTCAAATTGGACTTTTTGGTCCAAAATATTAATTCATAATTAATATTTTAATCCATATAATATATATATACAATTATTCTGAATAATTGTATTTCTTGCGTTTGCGATAAATTTATACGACGTGTCATACACGTTTATAAATTTAATTCGGTTTAAGCATGTCATCTCCATGACATATATTTTATTCTTAATTATAACACTTTATAATTAATCATAAAATTTCTCTGATTACTTTCCTATTGGTGTGACCCTATAGGATCTGTGTTATGTTGGCAAATAGAATTAGAACTGTTCTAACTTCGATAATCATAGGTGGCACCTGGCAAGTACATTATGACACCAATTACACAGATGATGATGTACCGTACAATATCACGATCTAATAAACGATTTACTTCGTGTTAATTCTTTTGTCTCATAGCTATCATATTAGTTTCAAGGTAGGTGTGTGTCATCCTTGCAAACTTAATATTTTCTTGATCCTGAATAGATTATCAAATATGTTTACTCTTGTAATCATACTGGATCCAGATAATCATATTCTATCAAGGGGCCCAGTGATGCTATTGCTCGTATTGAGATACGAGGGACAATAGTACTTTTGATAAACTATCTTTTCCTCCGCATAAGCTATGTATACCGAAGAACTACCCTTATAGCTATTTTTTACGGATAGCGTTAGATAGCAATCACACATATACATTTCTTATGTAGAAAAAATGAATATCTCATACTTTAGAACTTAACACTAAAATGAAAACATTAATGACACATACACAATTCCATTTAATGTTTCATTTGGGGTCTGTCAAATATCATGTTCTCTAACATGTATCTGTGTGATTAAAATGACAACTCTTTGTCTATGGTTTGTAAAACTTAACCATCATTTAATCCACACACTAACCTTTTCGCGGTAATTAGTGTTCCTGCTAATTACCTTGGTTAGAGACTTTTAAGAGTGTTATCATCTATATTATTAAGTTTCACAATTCCAGTCATGAACTCGAAATGATTCATAAATTCAATAATACTCAAGATAACAAAATGATTAAACACAAAATGATTAAACATTCAATTCATGAACAAAGCTTTATATAACAAATTTATCGTATTATTGACTTCTAAATTATTACAAACTAACACGATCTGCATCCCTCCTATTTGTGCTCCCTGTCGCCTCATCATTTCCTTGAACCCACATAAGAGTGGAGCGGGTGAGAGATCGAACAGTCTCTCAGTACGGGATTTAGTTCCAGTCCCGGAGTTTGTCAAATTAACTTTTTAACACAAACAAGATATCAAAATTATATCATCACATGCAATCTTACTAGTGCCTATTTAAAATACACACACTTCTTTAATTATCTTTCAAGTTTTTAACTGCCTCACCAGGGGGACTCAAACCCCACTAGATCTTGGCCATGCCACTAGACGGGGACTCGAACCACCGCTAGATCTTCTTTGCCTCACCAGGGGGCTCGAACCACCACAGCTATTGGCGTCTCACTAGGGAGACTCGAACCACCACTAGTTCAACTGCCTCACTCAATGGGGACTCAAACCACCGCAAGATATTGACCCGTGACGGGAAGTCCAACCAACGCCACGTTAACGAGGGGTCTAGTCGGATACTAGACCCAATGTATACATTCCAACATGTGTTCAACGCACATTGGCTCCTTTCCTTTAACTTATCCATTTCATTCCACGTTCGTTTCATTTAATCACACAAAGGTCATACTCAACACAACACATCCTATAAGTCCGTTGATCAAATGAATAATCTTATCCTAAAATTTTCTAAACAAGGCCAAAGGGATCATTCGATTCAACATGCACAATTCCATAAATAAATAAATGCAAACCAAATGATAAGTTAACAATTTGACAATGTCCAGGAAACCCGTACCTGTTGTCGTAGCGCAGTTTACTGTTGTCTCTACTTCTCTCCGTATTTCGCCACTCGGACCTAGACCACGAAACATGATTTCTAAATTAATATCTATGCACATCTCCTTCCACAAATTTTATTTATTAAGATTAGAACTAGACTACTTTACAACACAAATAGATTCGGGGTCATCGGTGAAAAATCCCTAGGGTCTTCGGTGGAAAATTATCATAAAGTAAAATAGTATATGCAACTCTAGAATTTTGACATTCTTCGGTAAAGTTTCAGAAAAATTGAATAGATATAAGATCTTAAACAAAATAATTACTAGATTATATTATACGATATAAACCTGCCAATTCGTATAATCATGAAATTCGGATAGTTGAATCTATAAGAATTTAATTATTCTTTAATCAACGTAAGACAAATTTTCTGACAATCTATAATCTCCCGGAAAACAATTTATATCACACAACCTTTCATTAATCTTTTCGGAAAACATAAAATTCATCTTCATGACAGGAATTAAACAATAAATTCAAAAGTCTTCTCACAACTCTAATTTTCAGATTATATTATTATACAGGAAGATTTCAAAATAAATTAAATCTATATAAAAAAATATTACTTCGATCCTTTGAATTGCAACATAATTTTTCAGAAATTTTCCATCGTAAGTCGAAATAACCAATATACATAATTTGAATATATATAAATTCGGAAACTTTATCAAATAAATAAATATAAAAACTTATTTAAATCTAGAGATGATATCAAATAATAAATATAAGGAATTGTTTAATCTACCTGCTACACAATAATTGAACGTAAGATTAGAATACCTTGTTTTCACGGTTTGAGTCTTTGATGAGAGTAATCAAGAAAAGAGGAAATAATAATTAGAGGAGTATGATGGGAGATATGAAGGAAAAAGGAATTAATTATCTAGTCTAACCTTTTGCTTTGGACTTCTGTGAGGAAAGCGGAGAGAGGGACACGATGGATGAAAGTTTTTATTTCGTAGGAACGGTTTTTAATATGCATACGGTTTCAGAGAGGCGGCAATTGCCGATTGGTTATTTTGGAAGTTGTGATATTTAATTTAGGATAACTGCTATATTACTCGTGGCTATTGAATCAATTGGTTAAATTGGGCTTCTTTTGTTTAAAATTTCTATGGTCCATTACACAGCCTAGTAATTTCATAATATGAATCGGAGGATATGGGTTTTCTATTCACGGTATTTCAATTTAGGTAATTCATTAAGTCGTTAAATTAAATGAATAAAAAAATGACATAGAACGATAAATAAATATATACACATAATTATTTATGATGTTCCTTAATTTAGTATTTCGATTTACGTAGCGTTACACAATCCCTTTTTGCAAAAATTAATTTTTATTGTGATGAAACCAAAAATGGGCTTGCTGTTTTTGACCTGCTGCGAACCAGTCAATGTTTTCTATACTCAAGAATGTGTGTTTCGAATAAAAATTCAAGCCATATATTTCTGAAAACTAGACTTTGATATCTTTCTGGATATATAAAGAAATCACGAAATTATTCAGTAGTTTGTGAGAAAATTACATTTTAATCGTAGGTTCCAGTACTGGAGACCTGATCGTATTAGCTCTGTAATTTTAATTTTCACACAAAATCCGTAATATTTTGTATTTCAAAATATAGTTTTTTCAGAAACTAGACTTCATTATCTTTCTAATGATAGGTGCCTCACAAAAATCCATTCATCCAAACTCAAGTTATGCTATTTTGAATCTCAGCAAAACAGAAAACTTAACACAGTGATTCCAGTGCTGTACCTGTTTTGCCATTTTTTATTTAACTTAATAAAACGGCCTAAACTCCCTGTTTTATTTTAGAATCTCTATCTACACATAATAAACTAATGTAGGAATTTTTAGATCCATAAAAATCATGTTGATTATACTATTACTAAAGTTAACATTACAAAATATTACTCAAACACTCACACTATACTTACTACTAAACATACTACAACTATGCTAAAACATAAGTGCTACAACTTGACTCAAGAGAGAACTACTCCATAGAACTTGTCTCCAAGCATTTACCATGCCCTCCTATTTATACTACTTCAAAGTCGGTGTTTGATTTTTCTAGAGAATTCTTGATACAAGATCACTAACTACAATATAATATATTATACTCATTTATAGAGTTCCTACTACCGACTATGCAAGGCGGTTTACATGATTCTTGAAGTTCACCAAATGGGCTTGGGCCTTCTACCAATTTCTAGTACCTTCTTTCAAAGTCAGTGATGTATATTTCAACAAATCACAATTCAAATAGTACTCAAGTGACCAAATGATTTGAGAACCTAAAATGGCAGATTTATGAACCATGAACTTGAGAGATAGTTAACCAAACACTTAAGCAATTAATCAAGCACAAATTAAATAGTCTAATTGTCACAAAATCAAGTACCTTCTTTCACATCTATTTTATTGCTAGAGAGGATAAAGATCTTTTACCTAAAGAGATTGTCAAACCTTTTGATGGAGAGAAGCCGGTTTCTCTTCTTCGTGGAAGCACCTCTTGGTTCACCTTGAAACTAAATGTCACACTCCAAACTAAGAATTTCTGAATTAAGGTGTGATCAGTCCTCGCCTCGTGTTTAATTGTTTCTAAACACGCAAGGCTAATCAAATACAATAATCAACAAAAACAGCAGAAGCGAAATGATATAAATAAGCATCAGTCATACATCACTAAATAAACATAAACATATACGAGTCATACCATCCACATCATAAAATAAACACAAGCTAATGAAAGGGATACATAATCTAACGAGACCGATGTATAGACAAAAATCATCGGACTCCTAATCATAATCAAAAGGGGGTCCTATAAATAAACATCAAGCGGCACGGTCCTCAGGGACAGCTCCTGGCATCCCTAGTTGCGGTACGCCAGTCTCTATACCTAAAACCCACGAAAACAACATGTGGGGTGAGCGACTAATCACCCAGTATGTGACCCAGAATTACCCTTTCAGGGATCCTCTTTGGTCAAAGCACATTTAATGGTAATCTACGTAAAATTCGGTAATTCGTACTTTTAAATGCACATGCTTAAATATAAACAACCTATTATTTTATCTATTAAAGAAAAATACATATAATAGATGACATGATGCGATTATCCTATCATGACAGCATGCAAAATTTCCCAAAAACAAAATACAAAGAGAATAGAATATAGTATCCAATTCGGAGTCCAATACCGAAGTACTGTGTGTACAAAATTTAATATAATAGTACGAATAAAATATATGTACACCCCGTGCTGTGCTAATCGGACCCAAGGTCCCACTAGATATTAGTTCAAGGACGGTGAGCTGGGAGCTAATGATACACGATGCCCAGAGACATTGTGGCAGCAAATGATACACGATATCAGAGACATCGAGCATTAACTCGCAAGAGTATATGCCCACTCGCCGATAAATATATCTCAATCCGTGTATTTTTCCTTGCTCTAAAATGATCCTTCAACTTACATATACAAATAGGAGAAATCTACAAGCAAGTCGTAAAGTTTAGTTAATCCGTCTCCTCATGAGCAGACGACGGAACTCCACCGCCTGGCCAGACCAATGGGACAGTCAAGAGACACGCAGCCTTGTATAAAAACCTGGGACCGCAGCCCCATATCACACACCTGAGACACGCAGTCTCATATCGTACAACTAAGATAGCCTCAAATCATACAACGGAGACACGCAGCCTCATATCACACCACTGAGACACGCAGTCTCAAAATCCGTATATGGCGAGTAGCTCCTAATGTAAGGGAGACCAAGCTTGAATCGTTTCGTACCCGGCGACCGCAGCCTCCGATGTACATAAATGTAAAATGAACGAGTATATATAATTCCAACTTTAATACATATAATATTTCCTAATGCAAGACCACCCGAGAGATCAAGTGATCAAACGGCTCAGTGGCTAACGGGCCATCTCGTATCACATACTACGAGACGGAACGTAGTCACTCAGTCTCTACTCAGCCCTCACCAATCCATATGATCGTTTAAATGATTATACTATTGTCATCTACGAGAAGAGGACAAATAATAGCCTAATATCTATAAAGTCTAAAACCTATAATTAAATTACTCTACTCCTATTTAAAAGCAGTAAATTTTCATTTATAAGGGCTTATGTAATTTCTAATTACAGTTCTGAAAGGATAAACATGCTCTAATGCAACTACAAATTTAAAGTGCGTATGACAGGTCAAGTGGTCGACTAGTTAGAGTACGCCACGAAAAAGTAATTCAGATATCACACACCTGCAGGGCAAGCTGAAGGCGTGCGCTAATCGCCTCTGCAATCCGCGTGCTTCGCGTATGCCCCAGTACCACCGTCAGTGGGATCGGTCCACGGGTCGGAATCAGGATAGGTCGGATGTCCTAAAATTCGTAACGTAATCTAATTAGGATCGAAACTAATTATCTTAACCCTTGCTACCCTTATTTTATTATTTATAACTTTAATTTGAAGATAAACTGTTTTAATTAAAATTTTTTTTCCTAAGTATTTTAAAAAGAAATTCTATTCGCTATATAAGAGTAAAACACTTACTTAAATTGTTAAGTTAATATTGCAATAATTAATCGCGTTTAGGTGTTCGAAATTGTAAAAGTACTTATTTTACTTAATTTCTCTAATGGTTCAACTTAATTTATTCCTAAGTACGTATATAATTAAAATATGTCACTAACCAATTTTTTAATTAATCGAAGTGATACGAAATTCATTAATACAACATAATTGATCTCTCTTGTAAATTCTTAAAATACTTATAATATTATTGCTAAATTTTATTACTAAATAAAATAAATAAAGTAATTACTTAACTAAATTAAATCTAATATTTAAATGTGTTATTCCTAATTAACTATTGTTGAGACTTTTAATTTTGGTGTGTTTCGGGATCATATCGTGTCCTGCCGGATAATCTAGTATCTGCTTATAGTATGTCATGAGTTGTCAAATTCAGGACTAATCTAATCATCTCCCGTGCTTTAAGTGAAAACTTCAGATCGAGCCAAACCAAATGGAGGCTCGAGACCCGAAGTAATTAATCCGAAATTTTATTTCACTTATTATTTGCAAAAGCCCACTTTTATTCTTTTCATATTTCGGCCTAAAAGGTCAAGTCACACTTTCCAGAAATGGGCCAAAGCCCATTATATACTTTCAGTCGAGCCCAACAGAAAAGAAAAAGGCCAAGCTTATTCAGCCAAGCCAAATCCGAAAATAAATCCAAATCCATAATTCCAACATTTTCATTTTAGCCCCTAAATCTTACAATCTCACTTAGGGGCCTATATTTTACAAAATCACCCCTCATCATAATTTATTCGTGGTTTACGTCCCTGTCCATTTCAAATTCGGTACCAGTGGTGTTACTGGGCTGGTACCGTTGATACCAGTAACTCAAACACACCACAGCAGCAAGGTAATGGCTAGCACAAAAATCGCACCAAGGAACAGGTACTGGTACCTGTTAGTTTGTAATAATCTAGAAGTCAATAATACGATAAATTTGTTATATAAAGCTTTGTTCATGAATTGAATGTTTAATCATTTTGTGTTTAATCATTTTGTTACCTTGAGTATTATTGAATTTATGAATCATTTCGAGTTCATGACTGGAATTGTGAAACTTCATAATATAGATGATAACACTCTTAAAAGTCTCTAACCAAGGTAATTAGCAGGAACACTAATTACCGCGAAAAGGTTAGTGTGTGGATTAAATGATGGTTAAGTTTTACAAACCATAGACAAAGAGTTGTTATTTTAATCACACAGATACATGTTAGATAACATGATATTTGACAGACCCCAAATGAAACATTAAAAGGAA
This sequence comes from Carex kokanica, assembly GCA_025461125.1. Taxonomy (NCBI): domain Eukaryota; kingdom Viridiplantae; phylum Streptophyta; class Magnoliopsida; order Poales; family Cyperaceae; genus Carex; species Carex kokanica. The sequence continues at coordinate 67,252 of JAJGRX010000889.1, forward strand.
TTGTGTATGTGTCATTAATGTTTTCATTTTAGTGTTAAGTTCTAAAGTATGAGATATTCATTTTTCCTACATAAGAAATGTATATGTGTGATTGCTATCTAACGCTATTCGTAAAAAGTAGCTATAAGGGTAGTTCTTCGGTATACATAGCTTATGCGGAGGAAAAGATGGTTTATCAAAAGTACTATTGTCCCTCGTATCTCAATACGAGCAATAGCATCACTGGGCCCCTTGATAGAATATGATTATCTGGATCCAGTATGATTACAAGAGTAAACACATTTGATAATATATTCAGGATCAATAAAAGATTAAGTTTGCAAGGATGACACACACCTACCTTGAAACTAATCTGTAGCTATGAGACAAAAAAATTAACACGAAGTAAATCGTTTACTGGATCGTGATATTGTACAGTACAGCATCATCTGTGTAATTGGTGTCATAATGTACTTGTCAGTTGCCACCTATGATTATAGAACTTAGAACAGTTCTAATTCTATTTGTCAACATAACACAGATCCTATAGGTTCACACCAATAAGAAAGTAATCAAAGAAATTTTATGATTAATTATAAAGTGTTATAATTAAGAATAAAATATATGTCATGGAGATGACATGCTTAAACCGAATTAAATTTATAAACGTGTATGACACGTCGTATAAATTTATCGCAAACGCAAGAAATACAATTATTCAGAATAATTGTGTATATATATACTATGGATTAAAATATTAATTATGAATTAATATTTTGGACCAAAAAGTCCAATTTGAATTTAGGCCTTAATTAAATTTAGAATTTAATTAAAAGCCTAAATTAAATTAAATTAAATTAAATGAAAATGTTTAATTAAATATATTAAACAAATGACAAAATCAAATTTGATTTTGCATTCTAAAACCGTCACAATTTGAACCGCCATATATTCCTTATTTAAAGGAATGAAATGGTGAGAGAAATTAAGAAGTTCATTTCTAAGTCCAAATCAAAGTACGAATCAGAATCCGATTCGATTCGTATCTAATTTTCTCTCTCAAATAGTGATTTGCAGAAAATCTGATTATCCATATATATATTTTTGTGAGAATAAAAGTTATTCTTGTGAATAGTGTTTTGTCAAAAAATTTGTACTTTCGGTGAATAGTGATTTACCGAAAATCGCGACTTTTCGAATACCGTTGGTATAGTATTTCTGGCAAAAGAAATACCAACTCTCTGGTAGTTCCTGGTGGATAACCGATAGAGACACTATATTTTTTGTGCTTGCTTAACCGGATCAGACAGCCGGGTCAGACTGCATTCCAATTTGAATTTGAAAGCAAGGTAAAGAAATGTTATATTAATCTATTTAATTGTTAAATAGATTTAATCTTTTAGAAATCAATCAAAGGAGTAGATTTATAAACTTATTAAAATACAAGTAAATACAATTTTACTACTTTTGGTCTGTACAGGATCAATCTGGTCTGTAACTCTCGGTAATTATCCGACATACCACTTGATTTATAATCTGAATAAGTAAAGTTTTATTTATGGCTTTTAATCTAAGAAAAGGATTGAACAGGTCTGTAACACTCGGTAGATAATCTGACACACCACTTCAATCCTTTTGGCTTGAGTTAGAAGTAAAATTTTTATTTTACAGTCTTTCCGCAGCTTAAGCCTAATGGTTTTGGTTAGCTCAAAACCCAACAGTACCGACATAATACCAGTCAAGTAAGACCAAAACAGGAACACAGCAAGCCAACACACAAGAGTCAGAACAGCACAACAAGGAGCAAGAAAAAAGGTGGTAATAGGCAACAGAAAAGGCACAACCAGCACAAAGAAAACCAGCAAGGACTGGTACGGACAGCATACCAGTCACGCAAACATGAGGCAGAAATCCAAGCAACAGACAGCAAGCAACATAGCACCAAAAGCCAGCAAAACCAGCAAGCAAGGAATAGGGCACAGCCACGCAACAAATAACACAAGGCACCGGGAAAAAGGGAAAAGCAGCAAAGGTGCATAGCACCATGACAAGCAGTCGCAACCCCGAAAATCCCCAAATTCATCTCGTGATTAAGTCGGAAAAATCAACAACCCGCACTCAATCGGTCGATGTCCCTATTCCACCACCAAAATTCATTATCGCCGAGAAAATCAACAACTCGCGCGAGACATTCATTAAATCAAAATATACGACAATTTCTCTCCAAGCTCAAATCAGCGATTAAAAAGAGTCGAATATTTACCCGAATGGAGAGGAAAGGCAACAAGGCAGCAAAAAGGGTAGTCGGTTTGGCCAGTACCAAGGGGGGAAACTCGCTTCACAGCCGTCAAGTAAAAATCAGCAACACCACACTAATACGAGCGAATCGAGCACCAGAACAGCACCAATCACGCACAGAGACACCGAGATCACCCACAAAAATCACACAAACCTCTAGGGTTTCGGTCTCAGTGACAATAGAGGAAAACGGAAAAGAGAGAAAGAGAGAATTTGTCTCAGCACATGAGCGAAGAAAGAACAGAGAAAGCGAACCCAAATACGAAGTCACCAGGGGTTTAAATAACCCGATAAAACAACGCACCGAGGGGGGTGTGTCATAGTCAAGGTCTCCTGACAGAAGGACGGCCATAGTCATCCAGTGTACGCGAGATGGGACGGGGGCGGGTGAACCAGCACCGCGCAGGAAAAACGGGCGAAAACCCTAGCGGGTCTCTTCAAATCGCGAGAGGGAGAGAGCAGAGAGATTTCAAGGGAGCGGCCCCAGCGGCAGTGGGAGAAGGGGAAAGGAAGAGAGGTAAAGGAAATAAAGGGGCTGCTTTAAGATTCGTGCAGAGTTAATTCGAACGGTCCGGATAAATAGAAATTTGTACAGGGGTGATTAATACAAGGGAGCTTGCCAAATTCAGATTTCTTAATGAGATTCGGGAATTAGTAATCGACACGAATTATTCGAACACTGGGCCCATTTAGTTTATAAATTCGTGTTCTATTATTATCGTATTCTTAAATCGAATCGTTAAACAATTATTATAATTAAATTCGTAACAACTCGCGGGTACTGGGTTAATTGAACATCGTATACAATTTGGATATTTTCTTTTGCTAATTAAATATATTTCAAATTTATTAACGTGTTAAATTTCACAATTAATTTTTATAACCTATAACTTTACAATTTGATTTCAAGATAAAATTTTAGAGTCATCAAGTTGTGTGTGTGTGTATTATTAACTAGTGTCTACAGTAATTAATTAATTAAGACAAATTTTTAATTAGTTGTAAAATTTAGATTATTAGTTAATTGATTTGGGATTAAACTATACGGGATATAACACTAAACAACAAACTAACACACCTCTTAGATAGATGGATGTGAAGTTCAAAGCTTAGATTCAACCACCTAACAAGAAGAGATAAGAGAAGAGCCTCATTCCTTGAATTTTTCGGCCTAAAGAGGAAGAAAAAACGTGGTTGCTCAATGCAGTAGTTTTTGGCTATGGTTAGAGGCTGAAAATTAGATCTAATTTTCCTTAATTATGCCCCTTTAAATTGGCAAGGTTAGGGCAACTCTTTATGTAAGGTTTTAATCAATTACACAAATGTCACTAACCTTATTTAGCCATCTTATGCTCTCTTTAATCTCATCTTGTGATTGGTTTAATAAATTAATTCATGAATAAATAATATTAGTGATATTATTCTATTATGCAATATCTCTATTATTCTTATAATGCATTCAAAAATTATACCAAATAATATTTGCATAACTTCACAAATTTATTTATGGTTTAAGAATGTCATATTATGACATTTTATTTTAGCATTTCATCTCATGTATTTTATCTTATACATCATTATGAGATGTAAAATACTCGTTGTTTCTCTTCAGTTAGTGTGACCGTATAGAGGATCCATGTCATCTTGGCAATAATATAAAACTTTATATTATTGACTATAAGAGGTTCTATCATTACATTATAGTTATCCAAACGACATAGTAATCATTTACTCAATCCACTAATTTCGTGTCTATCCTTGTCACATGATATTATAAATAATATGCAAAATAGGATCGTGTCATTCTTGCTTTATATTCATTTTCTTGGTCTCTCAAGTGAACTATAATTATAACTACATCAGTTATATTGCATGCGATATAATTTCAGTTTACCAAGGGACCCAGTAATATCATAACTCAAATTGAGGGACAATGATAATATTAACATATAGATTTCTCCTGCACAAGTGATAATCCTTTATCAACATTTATATAACTTCAATTTACTTTGATCGACATGACAATCTTCCTCGGTAATTAATGTTCCTCCTTAATTACCACGATTGTGAACATATTTAGTGATTAAATATTTTTTATCTTAGGAGTTTTATGGATCAAGACCAAGAGCATCTTCTTAAACACTTCCAAAGATATAACATATAAATCTCAAGGAACATGAATAATAACATTCGTAATAAAATCATGAACAACATATAAATTATCATTAAAAAAATTAACATTCAAAACACACATCCTTCAAATAAAACTACTAGAAGGTGATGAAAGACAACCAGAACAAGATGAAAAACAACTAGAAGAAGATGAAAAACAACAATTAGTATAAGAAGGACAACCAGTAGAAAATGAGAAACACAACTAGTTTCACACGTACAAGATTAAAGACAACCAGTAGAAGATGAAAAACAACTAGTAGAAGAAAGACAACCACTGGAACATGAGAAACCCAACTAGTAGGAAGACAACTAGAATTTGAGGAAAGACACAACCAGTCCAACATGAATCACATCAAATACAAGATGAAATATGATATGTCCTATCTCTGGGAGAGTTGGCACTATGTGGTGAAGCGTCTAGACTAGGCTCGTCCTGCCGCGGGATGGCAGGCTGAGATGTGAACTAGTTGGGAACTCAGGTGGTTTTAAAGAAATTCTGACTCTGACCTATGCGATCTCTCTCTAAGTGTAAAATTGTGACCCTCGTTCAATGGGCCATCTCGTGCGGTTATGAGAGATGGAACAGTTATTTCAACCACGTTGGTGGTTATCCCGCACTAAGTCGGTGAAAACCAATTTCTGGCTCTGGGATGGCACCCAGGAGAAGGTCCGAATCCCGATTATTCATTGGCCCAAAAATGTATGTTAAGGGTCTTGGGAATGTGGCCCTATCAAAATACAATTAGAAGAAAGTGAAAAACAACTAGTTGTAGAAGAAAGAAAACCAATAGTACATGAGAAACACAACTTCCAGAATATGAAAGACAACTACAAGAAGATAAAAGACAACCTATAATACATGAAACACATCATGTACAAGCTGAATGACAACTAGAAGATGATGAAAGACAACCAATACAAGACGAAAGACAACTAGAAGAAGATGAAAATCAACTAGTAGAAGAAAGACAACTAGTAGAACATGATAAAACAACTAGTAGAACATGAAAGACAACAATAAAATGATGAAAAACAACCATTAGAACATAAAAGGCAATCAGGACAAGATGACAGACAACTAGAGGAAGATGAAAAACAACAAGTAATAGAAGAAAGACGACCAATAGAAATGAAAGGTAACCAGTAGAACATGAGAACACACAACTAGTACAACATGAAAAACAACTAGAAGGTGATGAAAGACAACCAGTACAAGATGAAAAACAACTAGAAGAAGATGAAAAACAACAATTAGTAGAAGAACGACAACTAGTAGAAAATGAGAAACACAACTAGTTTCACACGTACAAGATGAAAGACAACTAGTAGAAAATGAAAAACAACAACTAGTAGAAGAAAGACAACCACTGGAACATGAGAAACCCAACTAGTAGGATATGGAAGACAACTAGAATTTGATGAAAGACAACCAGTCCAACATGAATCACATCAAGTACAAGATGAAAGACAACTTGAAAAAGATGAAATACAACTAGAAGAAAGTGAAAAACAACTAGTTGTAGAAGAAAGAAAACCAGTAGAACATGAGAAACACAACTTCTAGAAAATGAAAGACAACTACAAGAAGATAAAAGACAACCTGTAATACATGAAACACATCATGTACAAGCTGAATGACAACTAGAAGATGATGAAAGACAACCAATACAAGACGAAAGACAACTAGAAGAAGATGAAAAACAACAAGTAGTAGAAGAAAGACAACTAGTTGAACATGATAAAAAAAATTAGTAGAACATGAAAGACAACAATAAAATGATGAAAGACAACCATTAGAACATAAAAGGCAATCAGGACAAGATGACAGATGTTGTGTATTTTAGGTATTGAAATATAGGGCAAATTTAATACATTTTTAACTTTTAAAATTTATAAACCTTCGTACACAATAAATAGGTTAGTTGCAAGCGCACAACCTATCGATTGTAGTATGTAGGTGTCGATCCAAAGGGAAGTTGGGAAACACTAATTTTTATTAAAGTCAACTACTTTTAAAACTAAATAATAAAAGTAAAAAGGGGGGGTTTGTATAATTTTGTTTTTAATGAAAATCAAAAGATCGTAACAAGTAATTAAAATTCAGATGTGATTCGAATTGGAGAAGTCTAGGGGCTTTTGGCTCACAATTTCTTAGTTAATTTCTCATTTGTTTGATCTCTAAATTAATGTTTGCTTTGATGGAGTTTCTAACCTTATGACGTGCCCAGATAATTCGGATTTCACGATTAAGTACTTCACCCTAACTACCTAGATTTAAGCGCATGTTTGCCTATTTCAACTAAGTATTGATACAACTATTTTGGTGCGATGAGTTAACGTTCCTCTAGTTTTAGGGCTGTCACGATCCTAATAGGGATATTTAACATTACATGCACACAAAATAATATATCAATGTCTAATCTAATCTAGGGTTCCCAATTAGGTTTTAGGCTTCACAACTAAGTCCTTCACCCTAACCTAACCATTAATTCCTGTGGTTCCGGATAAAGATTAGAATGGTGTGTTGTTAATCTTAAACCCTAAAATAATTCAAGCACATAGTAAGGTACCGTCAAGCAATTGTTCCTAGCAATTCAAGTTGTAAAACCTAAACGGGATACTATCAAGTACACAGATTATGCAATTAGCGAGAACTTATCAATCAACAAGAATAAATCATGCAAGCAAAACAATCATCATAAAGAGAGAATCAAACAAACTAGAAATTAACGCAAGTTCATGTTTAACGCCTAAGCCCCTAGAGAGGAAATCTAGCCTCTCATGGGTGCTTTAGCATCCACAAGAAAATACAAAATAAACATGGTAAAAATTGAGAAAATATGTAAGAGAAAAGAATATAACCAATCTCCAAGTTTCTGCCCAATTTCTTCCCTTGTCGCTCAAGCAAAATCTCGATTTCTTCCTTCTCTTCCTTCGAAATTCGCAACTTTGATCACCGCTGGAAAGTGAAGTAGAATGACTTTAATTGAGCAGTGATGAGCAGTGATGATTTCTCCTATGGTTTCCTTAACCTTGTATAGCTTTTTTTAAACTTGGAGATCAAGTCGTTTTATTTTCAACGCCCACTAAGCCCACTAACTTAGTCATTTTCTGAACTTGGGGATCAAGTTGTTATATTTTCAACACCCAGCCTACTAACTTCTATATTTCCAATTCTGTGATTCTGAATTTGGAGACCAAGTTATTCTAATTTTGGCGCCCACTAACTTTCCATGTTTAGCAGCTTTTCAGGCTGGTGCGGCCATTGGTGTGGCTGTACAAAATTCTACATTTCGAATTTGGATTTTTTTTTCCTTCATAAAAGTTGTAGATATTTTTGTCTTGGTTCTGTCAAGCCTTGATTCACTCAAATCGGAGTTCATATGACCAAGATATGGTCAAAATACGAACTGTGTGTCGTAGTTGTGATTCTGTGCGGCTTTGAGTGCAGCCTTTTCTTGTGAACCGAACTTCAAACGGGCATAAATCATGATCCGTAACTCTGTTTTCAATGTTCTACCACTTTTCGAAAAGCTTGTGAGAAGATCTACAGTTTTCCCCCATTTCTTATAATTTAAATAGACTTTGGCAGTAACTTGATTTTTGGATATATTTGACACAAAATTATACTAAAATACAAGGAAATTGGCTAAGTTTTTTTAGGTTAAACCTTAATCAAAAGTATATATAATTTAGGCTTATCAAAATCCCCCAAGTTTAAACTTTGCTTGTCCTTAAGTAAAAATCTAAACTAAGAATCGGGTCGGTCTCTAACTTAACAAAATTACCTTGATAACTCTAATTATTGAAAAATTGACATGATTTGCTAAAATTCCTTTGAATCTTTTTGAACAATAATATGGATTTTATTAAATCAATCGTGATTCACCCCACAATTTAATTAAATTGAACTTCATACTAAAAGATATCTTATTATTCGTAAAAACTACTTCTTTTGGACTTATCAATATTTCGTTTTTCTACCAAAAATATGCCCTCATTTTGTGGTGATTTTATGAAATTTTAACCCCCCAAGCTTGAAACAAGCTCGGGTTAGAAAGTTGCGGACTTCGTGTGTTAATACAATGCAAATTCACATTTTTGTTGTTGCTCATTTTGATTTTTCTATTTTTCTTTTATTTCATGTCACTATTTTCCCAATCCTCATTTAAGCACCGGTTAGTTACAAGTAGTTAACCGTACCTGACCGTTCTAATTCAAGGGTGCTTTGCATGCTCATAGTCTAACACTTCCACCAACACGAATGTCAATTTTATCGGGAGACTAGTGGAGCAAGAGTGCCAATGACTCATAACCATAAGTACGTCATGACACCGTAACATAGGTTATTGGAGTCGCATTTATTTTCAAAAAAAATTAAATTTAACTCAATTTCTCAATTTTTATGCATGTACCATGAAAACACACATCCCTAAGTATTCATTCATACTTGTAGATATCCCAATCTTTCTAAAATTTAAAATCTCCAAATTCTCTATTTTAAAAATACATATTTTGGCTTCAAAACGTTATTTCAATAAAATCCAATTTTTTTCATTTTTTTTTCAAAGTCCTAAAACATCTCATCCTATGAAATTCTTTTTAATCAAGTATGGGGTTATTTCCAATTTAATTCAATGTCATCCATATTTTTTTTCAAAAATTTTCAACCAAATCCTAGTAATCACATTAATTTATCAACAAAATGCATGACACAAAACTAGGTAAACATCCTAACAAGTCGGACTGGACCCTATTCAAGGTTAGGTAAAACCCTAGTTTCAAACAAAAAATTTAAACATGCCTAAACTAAATGCAAGATACAATTGTGAATTTCCGTTTTTCATTTAACCCCCCCAGCTTAAACAAAACATTGTCCTCAATGTGTCAATTCATACTAGAAGAGAAAATTAAAAAGAAAAATAGAAACTCACAAGATGTTGCTCGGTTTAACGTCGGGAGCTCGACTTGTTGAGGCTCAGTTTGAAGGTGGTGGATCATTGAGGGCAATTGCCTCCTTTTCGATGATCGGTTCATCTTGAATGAAATGTTTGAGCTGCTGTCCATTGACTTTAAATGGACCCGTTCTTTTGCTCCAGATTTAGATGGCACCATGGTCGAAAACTCGTGATACTTGATATGGTCCTTCTTGAAAACTCCTTCTGGTGTGTTTGTCATGCCAATGCTTTGTCTTCTCTTCTTGGTTCAAGGCGACATTGATTATGACGGGATGTGTCTCATCTGGGCCAAGAGATTCGTATCTGAGAGTTGTTGGCGAGGGTTTTGGTTCGACCTTCGGAGATTCGGACATTGTGCATGTTGAAACGGCGAAAACTGGGCTCTTTAGAGGTTTGGGCGAGCTGTCTAGGTCGCATGGTTGGCTGTTTTCGTCATTTTGAGTTGTTTCTTCATCGATTTCTCCTATAATTTTATCCAGTTGTTCTCCTTCCATCATCCTATCTAAATGATCATCAATTATAGAGTCTAAAACATCTACCCTGCATATCGAATCATTATCATTAGATGGAAATTTAAGAGATTTAAAAATGTTAAACTCAACCTTTTCATCACCCACTCGAAAAGAAATCTTTACATCACGCACATTTATGATCGCACCTGCTGTGATTAGGAAATCACGTCCCAATAGAAGGGGAGTTTGCGTGTCCTCTTCCATTTCCATCACAACAAAATCTACCGGTATGAAAAACTTATCAATTTTGACAATCGCATCTTCCATAATTCCTACCGGGTATCTAATGGATTTGTCCGCTAATTGTAGCGACATTTTTGTTGGTTTCAATTCTCCTAGACCTAGCCTTTTATAAACCATTTTTGGCATTAAACATACACTAGCACCTAAATCACACAAACATCGATTGAATTCGGTCTCCCCAATTTTGCATGGAATAGTAAAACTACCGGGGTCCTTAAGTTTAGGGGGTAGTTTGGTCAAGAAAAGTGCACTACATTGCGCATTTAAAGAGACGGTTTCGACCCCTTCAAGTTTCTTTTTGTTTGATAACATTTATTTTATAAACTTGACATAGGTTGGCATTTATGCAATTGCTTCGGTGAAAGGTATGGTCATGTTCAATTTTTTCAAGTGTTCCATGAATTTGGCATATTGTTGGTCTAGTTTACTCTTTACCAAACGCTGTGGAAAAGGTATCAACCTATGAGGAGGAACATACTTTGGAGTTTCAGATTTTTGTACCTTTGTTGAGTTAGAATTACCCGTTTTGTGAGGCCCTTCCGGAATTGTCGCAATTGGTGGATCGATTGGTGCAACTGAAATTGGTTCAGATTGTGTGGCTTGAGGGAGTCCTTGCGGTTGGTCTGGTTCATCGTCGGCTGGAATCTTTGGTCCATTATAGCGCGTCCCGCTTTTTAACATTATGGCTTGCGCCTCGTGTCCATGTTCGTCTCCAAGCATCACGGCATTGGCGTATTCTCTTGGATTGTGCTCCGATTTTGGCCTCGTGGGCGTGAAGAGGAGGCGGCTTGCTGCGCCATTTGAGTTTCAAGCAACCTTGATTTGGTCGTCAAAAGTTCGACCCTATCGTTCAAGTTTCTCAAAGAATTAGAAAATTCATTTTGTTTATCAAAAAATTTACCTTGAAAGTCGACCATATTTTCCATCATCTTTTCTAACTTGGACAATTGAGAAGGGCCTTGATTTTGTCGATTTAAATATTGTGGGTACTGATTTTGGTTGCCTTGATTTTGGTTTGAACGGTTTTGATATTGTTGACTACCCCCTTGATTTCATTTTTAGATTTCCACCTAAAATTTGAGTGGTTCCACTTATTATTTGGGTTGTAGTTGCTGGAATTATAATTCGGATTGGATTGAGCATTTCATTTATCCCCCTCGTTATAAAACAAACCATTCACTTGTTCAACATTCTCCTCACCCATGGCATATAGACAATTGGTTGTTTCATGATCGGTGTCTCCACAAATATCACAAGGCAATGATTGGACAGATTTTTAACTTTTGCATATTCTTAATCGCGATTTGAAGAGATTCTACCTTGGCTTGCAAAGCAGTTACATCATCTACCTTTAGTACGCCGGGTGATGCGACGCTCATCCTTGCATCTCTCCCGAATGTCCATTCGCGTTGGCTAATCGCCATGTCCTCAATCATCTCCATTGCCTCCACCAAATCCTTGTTAGCGAGGTTTCCTCCCGCAGCCGCGTTGAGTTGAGACTTCGTGGCGTACATACAACCTGCATAAAAAAATTGAAACAACAACCAAACATCAATCCCATGATTGGGGCGCAAACGCAATAATTTATGTCATCTATCCCATGCCTCACTTAATGATTTATCTTCACCTTGTTTAAAGGTGGTGATTTTCTGCCTAAAATGTTGGGTTTTAGATGGAGGGAAGCATTTGCCTAAGAATAACCTTTGTACCTCTTGCCAAGTTTGTGTCATATTAGGGTTTAACAATCTTAACCAAGCTCTAGCATCATCCATGAGAGATAAATGGAAACAATTCAATTTTAGGGCATCTAATTCATCCCCTTTTGGTGCAAATGTAGAACAATGCTCCTCAAATGTTGCTAGATGTTGGTGAGTGTTACACCAAAAAGGTATAGTACAAAGTTTCAGTACAGTAAACTGTACTTTTTAACCTTAAACACACTTTTCGGTTCGGACTGCAAGTATACAATCCTATCGAGTAGTATATTATCGGGTATCGATCACAGGGACGGTTCAGATGTTATCTAGAATTTTACCTAAATTAAATAAAAACTAGAAGTTGGAAAAGGTTGGTTTTGGTTTTTAAGATTCCTAACAGTTCAATGACAATAATTAAATGCAAAGAAGTAAATAAACTTGGTTTAAATCAATATAAAAAGGCGTTTCCAGGGTTATGACTTCATCTCAGTTTTGCCTCGAGGTGCCCGGTCCGTGTAGTGTCCTACACGGGCCGTGTCAGTGTACACGGTCCGTGTGGCCCTCGAGTGAATGCAGCAGTTATTGTTTCTCTGTGTTGTTCCTTTGTGTAGGGTTCTACTGACCAGACCTAATGTCTCTAAACCTCAACTGTCGTCTGTTGGCTTATTAACTTGGTATGGAATTGCAATATGTGCCCTCGTCGGGTTTTAGACCTCAACTGTCGTATGTTGGTCTGAATTACCTAGTTGCTTGTTTGGAATACTAAAGGTAACCTCATTCCGTCGATATGAGGAAACGTTCACCTGTCGGTTACTACTTGGTTTCACCTTTCGGATCACTAATCCTACCTCATGTACTTAGTTTGGTTAAAAGATTATAAGGGCCAAAGTACCTTATAGATGTGATCATTCATCTAGTGGTAAACCAATAAAAATCAAATAACTTACACTAAGCAATTAAAATCAATCACAATCAAGCAAACACAAATTTCAACAAAGAAATCCAATAACTAACATGCAAGACAAAACATTCGATTACATCACAACCCTAGAAACTAAGAAATCTACTCAGACATGGTTCTAAAACAAATAAAAGAAGTAATAAAAAGATTAGCCATGACAAAACCCGAAGAATAAAGAAGATCCGTCGAAAACTTACGTCTTTCGCTTCTCAACTTCGTCTCCAAGCTTAGCCGTCAAGACCAAACCCTAGAAAATGCTTCTCTCCTCCAGAATGACCTCTCTGGTGCAAGAAATCTCGCTTATATACTCGTTTTGCCGACCTTCCATTAATTAGCCTTGTTTCCAAATTCTGGATTTGTTTCCGGAAATGCTTGACACGGCCCGTGTGGAATTCTACACGGACCGTGTGCCTGTGTTCTTCATGCGGTCGTGTCATCGGTCGAGTCGAGGTTGACACGGCCCGTGTGGAATGTTACACGGACCGTGTAGAGACTTCTAAATTCCAGATTCCTTCTCGATTTCGCCCGATTCCTGCAGAATAAGAATAACTTGCAGCAGTACCACATTCTATATATATTCAATGAATTATAACCGAATTTATAGATTAAAACACAGGTTTTGGTACGAATTTAAGGTCAAAATATAGATATGAATGCGAGATATCAGTGAGGATCCTCATTCAACCTACCCCCAAACCTATTTTGACCTAAAAAGTGAATTAGAGTTGGTTTCAGATTTGGGTTTGTCCCCCCATGTGCAATATAACCAAATTGTTTTCCCGGTTCCATTTGATTTACAAAATCTCTTATGGGTCGGCGGTCATTTGGATTGCGGCCATAGAGAGGATTGTTATTGAGAGGAGGTTGATCATTGTTGATAGGAGGAGGTTGATTGCGATTTTGATTAAGAAGACCTTCCATCAAGTCTTCCTCCTCAAGTCCTGGCATGCCTAGTCGGATGTTGCCTAAACTCGCCATTTGTTGAAAAGAAGATGCACCGGCCTTGATCTTTGTGGTTTGACTCCTTGTAACCGGTGCCAGTGCTCAAGTAGACAAGAGAGAAAAAATGAGATGAGATATGAAAGAGAGAAAGTAAAAGTAAAGAAAAGTGCAAAATTTAAATAAGGAAAGTAAATATTTTTGGATTTTTTTTCTTTTGAAAAGGTAAATGAGGAAAGTAAATTTTTTTTTGGATTTTTTTGAAAAGCTAAATAAGGAAAGTAAATTTCAGAAATTGTAAAAAAGGAAATAAAATATTTTTGGGTTTTGTATTTTCTGAAAAAGAAAGAAGGTAAATAAGGAAACAAAGAATTAAAAGTACTTTCCTAAATTAAAAACTAGTATCTATCCTACTTCCCCGGCAACGGCGCTAAAAAGCTTGTTGTGTATTTTAGGTATTGAAATATAGGGCAAATTTAATACACTTTTAACTTTTAAAATTTATAAACCTTCGTACACAATAAATAGGTTAGTTGCAAGCGCACAACCTATCGATTGTAGTATGTAGGTGTCGATCCGAAGGGAAGTTAGGAAACACTAATTTTTATTAAAGTAAACTACTTTTAAAACTAAATAATAAAAGTAAAAAGGGGGGTTTTGTGTAATTTTGTTTTTAATGAAAATTAAAAGATCGTAGCAAAGCAATTAAAATTCGGATGTGATTCGAATTGGAGAAGTCTAGGGGCTTTTGGCTCACAATTCCTTGGTTAATTTCTCATTTGTTTGGTCTCTAAATTCATGTTTGCTTTGATTGGGTTTCTAACCTTATGATGTGCCCAGATAATTCGGATTTTACGATTAAGTACTTCACCCTAACTACCTAGATTTAAGTGCATGTTAGCCTATTTCAACTAAGTATTGATACAACTAATTTGGTGCGATGAGTTAACGTTCCTCTAGTTTTAGGGCTGTCACGATCCTAATAGGGATATTTAACATTACATGCACACAAAATAATATATCAATGTCTAATCTAATCTAGGGTTCCCAATTAGGTTTTAGGCTTCACAACTAAGTCCTTCACCCTAACCTAACTATTAATTCATGTGGTTCCGGATAAAGATTAGAATGGTGTGTTGCTAATCTTAAACCCTAAAATAATTCAAGCACATAGTAAGGTACCGTCAAGCAATTGTTCCTAGCAATTCAAGTTGTAAAACCTAAACGGGATACTATCAAGTACACAGATTATGCAATTAGCGAGAACTTATCAATCAACAAGAATAAATCATGCAAGCAAAACAATCATAAAGAGATAATCAAACAAACTAGAAAGTAACGCAAGTTCATGTTTAACGCCTAAGCCCCTAGAGAGGAAATCTAGCCTCTCATGGGTGCTTTAGCATCCACAAGAAAATACAAAATAAACATGGTAAAAATTAGAAAATATGTAAGAGAAAAGAATATAACCAATCTCCAAGTTTCTGCCCAATTTCTTCCCTTGTCGCTCAAGCAAAATCTCGATTTCTTCCTTCTCTTCCTTCGAAATTCGCAACTTTGATCACCGCTGGAAAGTGGAGTAGAATGACTTCAATTAAGCAATGATGAGCAGTGATGAGCAGTGATGAGCAGTGATGATTTATCCTATGGTCTCCTTAACCTTATATAGCTTTTTCTAAACTTGGAGATCAAGTCGTTTTATTTTCGGCGCCCACTAAGAGCATCTACATCCCTGGTACTATGAGAGTTTCTAATATGATGTGGCAGTTTCTAATCCAGTTTCAGGGATGTGTGAGAGTTTCTTATTTAGAAACTATGCATGAAAGTTTCTTATTAAGAAACTGTTTATAAACTCTACGCTGGCCAAATAATTGGCTCAAATTATTTCTCCTTATTAATTTATTGCTGACGTGGCTTAATAGAAACTCTAAAATTAATTTCAGGGATGTGAGAGTTAGAAACTTTAGAGACCTCAATTTCTAAAAAGTGGTTAACAGTTATTTAGAAACTCATTTGAGTTGCTGGGATGTAGATGCTCTAAGTCCACTAACTTAGTCATTTTCTGAACTTGGGGATCAAGTTATTATATTTTCAGCACCCACTAAGCCTACTAACTTCTATATTTCCAATTATGAGATTCTGAACTTGGAGACCAAGTTATTCTAATTTTGGGGCCCACTAACTTTGAGATCCTGTTACATTGAATTGAGATCTTAAGAACTAATTTGTTGAGACGAATGTTGGTTTTGATACAATCTGCAAGGTACAGCCCTTTGTTCCTCACTGTACCTAAAGATGGATATGATTTCTGGTGACAAGCACAGGACTGAAATAAAGTCAACATAAGCGGCGCTATTTTGTGAATTCTTGGGCTGCCGGTTTTTCAAGATTTCTTCTTTTCTTTCATTATGGGCCTCCCGGCCCCTTTAGCCTCTCTTCTAGCGGAGCTCCAGAGGGTGCTCTCTAATCTTTCCATCCCTAATCACTCCTCCGATATTCCTTCTGCGCCGTTCAACACTGATATTGCCTCACTCAATACTCACTCCAGTACTCCAGTACCAATACCCACTACCGTTCTACCGCCTCACTCCAGTACTCCGAGACTTAATCCAGTCCCTGCACATCCTCCAATAGCTCCAATACCCAGATCTGCTACTGCCTCTTCGTCTCAATCGTTTACAGAGGTGATTCGAGATTCCATCCTTTCGCAACCTATTGTACGACCTTCTAACCGCCTGTCTCGCCCTTTCAAGACTGGTCGCGTATCTTCTAAGCTGTCACTCCTTCGTGCTCTGTCTGAGAAGGGGATTCCCGTCTGTTATCGATGCGGCGAGTCAGGCCATCATACCGTTTCTTGTCGGAATTCACTTGTCTGCTTCGCCTGTGCCAAAATAGGTCATCGTTCAAGTTCTTGTTCTTCCTAGCAACCTATAAAACCTACCCAGCCACCTCTCTTGGCTCTGCCCAAACCTCTACCAGATCTTCCCAAACCTCTGCCTTTACCAGTTTGTGTTCCCATATCTCTTCCACCTCCAGCTCCTTCCTCCTCCACCATCTCTCCACCTCCTATACCTACCACGCTTCACACCCCCGCTCTGAAAATGTTACCTCCCCCAGCCCCGGCTCTCCTTGCCGAATCGAACATCCTTCCAATCATGCGTTACTATGCTACTCCGGGCACCATCGCATTCCGTAACTCTCTTTCCCAAGGGGTTGTATTCCGTGATCTTCGCCATCTAGGTCCGGCTTACATCCAGGCTTGTCTTCATTTCCTCTTCCCGTTCCCTAACTGGACTTGGATTGCACGTGAACTGCCTGACCAGCACTATCTGGTAGCTCCCCCTTCTGTTGAATAGGTGGGATGAGGTGATCCGAGCAGGGGAACTGTCTTTTGGAGGCATCTCCTTTCCAGTCATGCCTTATGATTTCCGCTTCTTCAATGGTGGAATACTGCTCAAAGAATATTGGATCCGAGTCTTTGGCTATCCTCAAGATCTCTGGCGAGATACTGAACTACGACAACTGGTGCGAGATTTAGGTGGTATCTAACCTTGCCTCTGATCCACAGTCCAGTATGATTGCTCTCCGCATGAAGATCGGGGTGCCTAACAGGGAGGTCATCTCTGCCTGTCGTCGTCTCTTGTTCACTGACGTTAATGGCCTCACTCATAGCCATATCGTTCAGGTTCAGGTTGAAGATGATGATCTACCTCCTTGGGGCTCCACTCGTCTTACTGTTTTTGATGCCCGCTCTACCTCTGCTCCACCTTCTGCGACCTTATCTAATACAGTTCTAACTCTAGCTCCACCTCCTCTAGATGTCCCTGACCCATCCTCTCTTCCTACTTCCCAGCTTACTGTTGCACCAGCTGATCCGATGTCAGTGGATCTGAACTCTGTCCCCTTTCCTGATATTGCCTCTCCTCAAGTTCCTCTGCTCATCCTACCCCACTTAGATGTTCCTGTGCCAACTCCTGACCTGGCTCCTGAGGTCCCTGTTGCTCCAGCCCCTGCGATGCTTCCTCCCGAACCTGAGTTGCTTCCTCCGGGCCCCTGCAGTGTCTCAACCAGCCCTTGAGGTGCTTGATGCCCCTGTTCCTCAACCTGCTGTGCTACTGCTGCTGGTACAGACTCAGAAGACACTAGACACAGTCTCCGTCTGAAGATGAAGGAATTGAAGGGTGGCTCTGGCAAGAATCTGCGAGGCGGCAGGTCTAGCTCTACTTCAAGTAATGATATTATTCACCAGTTTCCTTACATTAATTTATCTGATCAGGAAATTATTTCTTTATTTGATGTTAGTGGTCTTTGTCTTGGTTCTTCTCAGTGAGGATAAGCTTAAGGTTGTCGCACATTTACGATCTTTGTCTAGGTCTAGATTTTCTGCTAGTCTGTTCTGATTTAATTCCTAGTAGACCTCCTAATCCTCCTCTAGACATTAGTCATACTATCTTATCTATTACTCCTGAGCTTTCCACCCCTGTTAATGATTAATTTTCTCTGTTGGAATGCTAGAGGTTTAGGCCTCTCTGATAAACGTAGGGCACTTAAAGATACTTTGCAAATTCATAAAATTGATATAGTTGCAATTTAGGAAACAAAGAAAGAATCATTCTCTGTTAGACAGCTCAATGCTTTAAGTAATAATATCACTTTTTGGTTGCATAAAAGCTCTGTCGGCTCCTCTGGTGGAATCCTTTTAGGTATTAATGACTCTAAATTTTCTGTTATTGATTCCTGGATTATGGAATTTTCAATTTCTGTTCTTCTTTCTAACAAATCTGAAATCTTTTATTTGGTTATTTACTGTTGTTTATGGCCCTGTTCTCTCCTCTAAAAGAACTTCCTTTCTTAATGAACTTAGATCTATTTCATCCCTAGGTCACTCTTCCTTGTTAGTTTGTGGGGATTTTAACCTTATTCGATCTAGATCTGAAAAATTAGGACCCTCTTTTAATTTTATTCTTAGTAATAGATTTAATACTTTAATTTCAGATCTGACATTAATTGAACTACCTTTAAGTAATAGAAAATATACTTGGGCTAGATCCTGCTACATCTCAATCTAAAGCACTACTTGACAGATTCTTTTGTACTTCCTCCTGGCTTGACCAATATAGTTCTTCTATGGTACACTCTCTTCCCAGGGTTTATTCAGATCATAACCCTCTCATCTTGCAAACAGCTTCCCTTAATACCTCTCTTCAAAAGAACATTAGATTTGATAAAAATTGGCTAGCTCAAGATGGGTTTATAGAGTTGGTTATCCATTGGTGGGATGAGTTTCAACTCAGCTCAGACTTAGGTAACTCTTGGAAATTTAAATTGCAACACTTTAGGAAAAAACTAAGGGGTTGGAATTCAAATTTACAAGGTGAAAAAAGAAGACTCAAGCAATCCTTATTAGAAAAGATTGAGCATTTTGAGTTACTTAATGATTCTAACTCTTTATCTTCGTCTGATTTTTCTAATTGGCAACATTGCCAAAGTACTCTCTATAACTTGTACCATGAAGAAGAATTATTGGCAGCAACGTGCCAAATTAAAATGGTTTTTAGAGGGAGATCAAAACACTAAGTTTTTTCATCTCACAGCCTCTCACAGAAAGAAAAAGAATAACATTATGTCTCTTGAAATTGATGGTACTCTCACATTTGATATTCAGCTTATAAAAGAGCATATCACTGCCTATTACAAAGACTTGTTAGGTACATCCTCACATAGACTATTTTCTTTACAACCATTATTGTGGTCTACTTCTAAACAGTTAACTTCTAGTAAGCAAGCTTCTTTAGAACTCCCTTTCACATTAGAGGAAATTAAAAAAACCTTGTTTTCCTGTAACCCTAATAAATCACCAGGACCTGATGGGATTTATTTTCTCTTTTATCAATCCTTTTGGGATACGGTTTCTTCTGATCTTCTTACAGTTATTTCAAGCTTTCTATCACAGATCTCTTGATATTTCCAAACTTAATTTAGCTTCTATTTGTCTTATACCTAAGAAAGCTGATGCTCTTACTATCAAGAATTATAAACATATTAGTCTTATCAATTGTAGTTTTAAGTTGATTACTAAACTTCTCACTGATAGACTTTCTAAAGTTATGGATCCTCTCATAGATGACTCACAATCTGCCTACATTAAAGGTAGATTAATTGGGGATAATATTGTCACCGCTCATGAATTACTTCACCAAGTAAGACTTACAAAACAAAAGGGCATTCTTTTTAAGTTAGATTTTGAAAAGGCCTTTGACAAGGTTCATTGGGATTTCTTGTTAGAAGTTCTTACTGCTAGAGGCTTTGGTCCCCTTTTTATTAATTGGATTATAGATATTCTCCATGGAGGAAGGACCTGCTATTTCCTTCGATGGAGAAACTGGTGCATATTTCCCTTGTAAAAGAGGCCTTCGACAAGGTGATCCCATGTCACCTTTTCTTTTTTATCTTGTGGCTGATGCTCTTAACAAAATTTTAAGTAAGGCTCAATTAGCTGGAAAAAATTCAGGGTTTAGGTCACTTTCATGATTCATCTAAAGTCCTTAATCTGTACTTTGCAGATGACACCTTATTGTTCTTAGAGGCTGATCCCTTCATGGTTGAAAACTTAAAATTTCTCTTACTTGGCTTTGAAGATGTTTCTGGTTTGAAAATTAACTTTGATAAAAGTGAAATGATACCTCTAAATATCTCTTCTTCTCTAGCCTCCTCCTTAGCTGCTCAATTAGGATGTAAAATTGCTTCTTTACCTATTACTTATCTAGAGTTCCTTTACATTGGAAAACTTTAAGTCTTACACATTGGACCCCTTTAGTTGATAAAATTGAAAAAAAACTTCAAACTTGGAAAGGATCCCTCTTATCTCTAGGAGGTAGGGTCACCCTTCTTAATTCTGTGCTTTCTGCCATCCCTCTCTATTGGTTATACATCTACAAAATGCCAGTTACTATTTGCAACACAATTGACAAAATTCGAAGGAAATTTCTTTGGTCTGGTAGCTCCTCTAATATAAAAAAATATCATCTCATTGCTTGGGAATTTGTTTGTCTTAGCAAAGACCAGGGAGGTTTAGGTGTTATAAACCTTTCTAGAATCAATACCTCTCTTTTAGCCAAATGGTGGTTTTGTTTCAAAGATCCTACAATTAAAGGTAAATGGAAAGATACCCTTGCAGATAAATATGGTCCTACATGATTAGATACTTCTAGACTTTCTCATTTTTGGAATGGTATCCTTACTTTTAGAACAATTTTTGACTTAGGTATTAATAGAATTGTTAAGGATGGTACTGCCACATCCTTTTGGCTTGATAGATGGCATGGGGAATGTAGCTTATATTGCATTTATCCTAATCTGTTTCAAGTAGCTTCTGACCCAACTATTTCAGTTGCTAATGCTTTTTCTTCATCTTCTCAATTACTCTTAACCTTTACTAGGCAACTTACTGGTGTGTTACTTATTGAATGGAATAACCTGCAACATTCTATCTCTTATCTTCCCATTTTAGATACACCTGACCTAATCACATGGAGATGGACCTCCACTGGCATCTTTACAGTTCACTCTCTTTATTTATGGTTAGAGTATAGGGGTATTAAAAATGTCCAATTTACTTCAATTTGGAAAGCTAAAATACCCTTAAAATTAAAGTTTTCTTATGGCTCTTACGACAAGACAAAATTCTTACTAAATCCAATTTATTGAAAAGAGGTTGGCATGGAGATACTACTTGCCCATTTTGTGGTTCTTTTGAAACAATTAACCACCTGTTTGTTACATGCCCCTTTATTAATGCAATATGGTCATGGATTGCCAGTCATAACGGTTTTTCTTTTGATTGTGAGACTGTTGAGGATTTATGGTACATTGATACATGCATTCCTCTTAAAGATACTCTATTAGTAGAATTACTTAGGGCTACTACTCTTTGGGTCTTATGGCTAACTAGGAATAAGATTTGTTTTACTAATGCACCCATTCCAACTTTGGCCAGTGTTGGCTCAGCTATAATTTCTCTTTCCTCTTATTGGTGTAAGATTAGGAATGATGAAACTTATTTTAAACTAACTTTAATTTTGCCTATGGATGTTTTTCCTTTGACCCAGGTAGGCAGTCTGATACCTCTGTCAGATTCCTCTACCCTAGAAAAGGCAAGCTCCCAGGATATAGAAGTAGCAGAACTTGGATACGGGGGGTCGGATCTTTCGAATTACCTGCGAGACAGGGTTGACTCTGCCTCTAGTTTACCCTCTGACTCCACTTCAACTTCTTCTACTCCTGGATCTCCCTCTTCTGATGGTTCTTACATGGCTGGCTTTACTGGTTCTAGTGACTATTAGTATTACTCGTTTCATACTTTTGTTATTTTCTGGAATTACTCCTTCGATCTTTAGCTATATTTTGTCATATGATATTGTACCTTGAGGCTTTGTTGTTATTTTCCTAGTTTTATAGGTATTTTGCACAATGGAATTCTATATTCCATTGTATTTTGTATAAACTGTTCTTGTTTCAATATGAAACAGGTGGGGGAGACCCACTTTTGTCAAAAAAAAAATGTACTTGGAGGTCAAATTTTACATTTTTTTTAATTTTTTTACTATTTATTAAGTATTTTACAAAAACTAGTCAAATTCAGACCATTGAATTTTGTAAAATACTTAATAAATAGTAAAAAATTTCAACAAAATGTAAAATTTGACCTCCAAGTACATTTTAATATGGAGATAATGTTGAACGGTCGGATCGACTGTTTGAACTTTGAAAATGAAAATATATTCATTTTACAAATAGGTCCTTATGTCTATAGAAGAATTTGCCTTATATTATATATATATATATATATATATATATATATATATATATAGAGAGAGAGAGAGAGAGAGAGAGAGAGTGGCTAAGCTCAAAACATTTTTTCCATTGCCATGGAACAAACGATTCGGTTCTCCAATTTCCAAAGTTCAAACAACAAATCGAAATCGTTAGATGTTCAATCTATATTAAAATGTGCTTTGAGACCAAATTTTACATCTTTTTGAATGTTTTTACTATTTATTAAGATGGTTTGAAAATCGCTGTTTTTATTAAAATTCTGCACCATTGGAAAACAGCGATTTTCAAACTATCTTAATAAATAGTAAAAAAATTCAAAAAAAATGTAAAATTTGGTCTCCAAGCACATTTTAATATAGATTGAACATCTAACGATTTGGATTTGTTGTTTGAACTTTGGAAATTGGAAAACCGAATCGTTTGTTCCATGGCCATGGAAAAAATGTTTTGAGCTTAGTCATTATATATATATATATAGAGAGAGAGAGAGAGAGAGAGTGACTAAGGTCAAAGTGGTAGTTCCTAGCCCCCGGTGCTACCAAGTCATTTTCGGTTTTTCAAAGTCCAAACGGTCAATCCGAACCGTTCAAGTTGATCTCCATATTGAAATGTGCTTGGAGACTAAATTTTACATTTTTTGGAATTTTTTTACTATTTGTTAAGCCACTTTGAAAATTTTTGATCACATGGTCCAGAATTTGGTTGCACTATTTTTACTGTTCACCCGGATCAGCAATTTTCAAAGTGGCTTAATAAATAGTAAAAAAATTCCAAAAAATGTAAAATTTGGTCTCCAAGCACATTTCAATATGGAGATCAACTTGAACAGTTCGGATCGACCGTTTGGACTTTGAAATCTGAAAACAACTTGATAGCACTAGGGCTAGGAACTACCACTTTGACCTTAGTCACTCTCTCTCTCTCTCTATATATATATATATATATATATATATGAGTGAGGCTACGGTACTATGCATAGCACGGTTTGGTCCGTGCTACGGCTCAATATTTGAGTTTTCAAAATCCTAACGGTCGATCCAAACCGTTCAACATGATTATAAAATGAATATGTACTTGCAAACCAAATTGTACATTTTTCAAATTTTTTTACTATTTTTTTAGATAGGTAGAAAATCACTTGATCTGAAAATTCTGGACCATCCAAAAACAGTGATTTTCTACCTATCTAAAAAAAATCAAAAAAAATCGAAAAAATGTAAAATTTGGTTTTCAAGTACATATTCATTTTATAATCATGTTGAACGGTTCGGATCGATCGTTAAGATTTTGAAAACTCAAATATACACTACTAGAATTCTCACTTTTTCCAAGGGTAAGTTTAGCTTTTTCCAAGGGTAGGAGAGGCCGTCAGAAATAAAATGGTGTTTTCTGACGCAGTTCTGACACACTTAACATTTCCAACGGCACGCCGACGAAAATAGTTGCGCATGGAAATCCCTGTTGTCTGCCCTTGGAAATGTCTCATGTCTACCCTTGGAAATACTTTTGGATAACCCATGACCCGCCAAACAAATCAAATACTATTTTATATTGATAGCCCATAGAAATAGTTGACTCCATGCCCTTAGAAATGTTTTGGAAGTTGTAACACATATTATTTCCATGAGCTACCCTTGGAAATATTTTGGTTATTATGTTTGTATTATTTTATAATGAAGGCGCACGGAAATACTTGGGTACTATACCCTTGGAAATGTTTCATTGATACAGTTAATATTATTTTATAGCTATACTAACTATTTCCGTGGGGCTACCGTTGGAAATGTTTAGCTCCTGGAGACAGAAGCATTTTCATTTATTGAGATCTCCCTTTTAATGTTGAACATTCCATTAACACATAATTTAATCCCAAAACGAGAGGCAGTAATTAATAAAACAAAATAATTTATATAACACATCATAATTGATAATTATAGGATGTTTTCCTTTTCATCTTAAATTGTAGAATGTTTTCCTTTTCGTCTTAAGAGTAAACCTTAGATAGTGATTGAGATACAAAACAATTCACCAAATTAATATACAAAACAATTTACCAAATTACCATGCAACATATTACACAAATTTTTTTCCAATTAATAACCATCTTCATCGGATTCATCATTGAGGTTAGACCAACCAAGTAAAATTTTTAGTATTTGACCAGAAGAGGAATTCTAAACAATTAAAGAGATGATATATTTGCTAAACTTACTTTTGTTCTATACCAAATAAAACACATGACTTTATAGTTACTACGATATAATGAATTCTCAAAGTTTGGCCTCAAGAAATGCGAAAACTGGTACAATAGTGCTGCTGGTGCATAACTTCCCTGTACAAAACCTCAAATTCAACTTAGTTAAAAAATCCATAAAAATGTGAAATAAATCATGGTGAAAGATCTTAATATCCTGAGAATTTTGGTACCAAGAACACTCAATTTGGAGTTGTAGTTTGTCCTATGTAAATTATACAAAACTGGTTGTCAGAAAATAAAAAACTGGTACAGAACCAAAACTGGAACAAAACTGATCTTGAGAAAAACTTAAGTTTGGCATAGCTCTAGGCAATACAATGAGTTGAAATTAATTGTGGGTGCAGATTATGACTTCCTGAAATTTTAGATACAAAAAACATCCAATTTGGATCTATGGTTTGTTCTACACAAAAATAACAAAACAGCATGTCAGAATGATCCAAACTGCACCTCACAAACTGAAAAGTGATGAAATAAATTGTTAGAAATATTGCAAAAATAAGGAAAACATGCACACAGGTTTTATGAAGGTCTTTGGGTAAATTGTGCATAAATTTTTGTGATAAAATCATCAAATTGAGCATCAAGGAGACTACAAACTGACCCATAGTATATGTTGCTTTTGCACTGTGTATTGACATGAACTTAATACGAGTCTCACACTCAATCCAGTAGCATAGATGCAAAGGTATTAGTTATTTATTCTTGCTAACTTTTTAAAAGATATAAATAATCAACTGTGCACTTATGCCATTGCATCAAACACTTTGTGTGCACATAATCAAACACCGGTATACAACTAAAAAAACTAAAAAAATGTACAACAAGGAACTCTCGATATTAAGCAATACTAAGCAAAAATGTCAGGTTCGATTTGTTTGTTGTAGTTATATTCAACCTATATTTATTTTTAAATGCATACAAAACACTTCTTCCCATTTAAGCATTTCCACAAATACTTTATGTGCAACACATTGTTAGTTCCTAAATTGATTAAAATGCAGAAAAGTTAAACCATAGACTACCTTGAGCTGTATAAAATGACAAGGTATCAGCTTGCAAAGCACGAAGTACTAGTTCTGAGATAGAATCCATGTGGCACCAGCATACCTGATAAATCAAAGTGCCATGGAATGATAAGACGAAAAAAAATGCAACAGTAATTCTAGAAAGAAGGGCCAAATCTGAAAAAATGCAACAGTAATTCTAGAAACAAACAACTTAATTTCTGCTATTGAGAACTCGAGATTCCTTTGACAATACTGACCGAAACCAGTACTGGAATCGATTTAACACTCTCAAATACAAGTGTAATTTGTTTGCTGCAATTATATTCAACCTGTATTTGTTTTTCAATGTATACATAACACTTCTTCCCATTTAGGCATTTCCACAAACACCTTATGTGCAATACATTGCTAGTTCCTAGATTGATAAAATTGAAGTGCCAAATTTTGGTCACTGGATTGTACTTGATAAGGGGTATTCGCAACCGAGATTCCAAAGCAGGGGCTGCAGTAGCATCCACCGACCTTGCTTATCCTAGCAAATCCCAGATCACTGAACAAAAACCGAAATCAACCAATTTAGCCTGACCTTAGGTGAAATGTCGGACTCGAGATCGAAATTCCAGCCACGAAAGAAGGGGAAAGAAGACGAAGACCCTCGGCTTAGGTGGGGTCGGTGAGGCCACCGCGCCACTGGAGAACAAAGGCGAATGCGGCGAGGAGGAGAGGCAGGAGGTGAGGAGGAGGAGAACACAGATGGCGAAAGCGGTGGTGGAGGAGGTAGATGCGGCGGCGCCTGGCCGGAGAGGCCCGTAGACGCCTGCCATTGGAGAGACACAGAGAGAAGATGCAGTGAGAGAGGAACGTGGACGGGAAGGGGAAGAGGAGAGGAATTTAGGAGGAGAGGGTTTAATCGATTTGGTTTCCAATAAAATGTCCAAGTCCCAGAGAGTTTACAGAGTGGTTCTCTGTATCTCATTTACAATACACCTACTCATCAATGGAGACATTCATTGATAATCCTGACTCTTCATCATCCATCGGACGACTCATGTCAACAAATAATGAAATTGGTGAATTTTGTACAACAAATAATATGAATAAATTTCTAAAAAAATATTTTTGACATTTTTACATACCATGTGGCCAAATAATGCTTGTAATTGTCAATTTTATATAATTCCATCATTATTTGCCTTTTAAAATTGAGCCAACGATTGCGGACCGTTCATTTTTCCATGAGCGATCGACGGTCAATCTAGAATGAATTACTTTCAAATTACTTTTAAAGTGATCAAGGGAAAACATTGAACTATACCAACAAAAAAAATCTGAACTTTCTTTATGTCGAAGCTTCAATCCAATGCAAAGTGCTTGTGACCCTACGATGTTTGTATATTCCGTGAGCTTGATGGATAGGTAAATGAACATAAAATTTCATCAAACTGCACTGTAGTGATTTTAAAGTGATACTCTTCAATTTTAACGGTTCGATCAACCATCGGATGATGTATACTTGTGGATCTTCATTAACTCGCACTACGAGAGTTCATGTGCTATGTTCAACAATGATGAATATGAGTTATTGATGCAACAAAAATGTTATGCTATGTAATTATTTGGTTTAAATCATTTAGTAATTCATAAACATGTTCTTCTATTTAATTATCCATTAATTATCAAGTAAGTTCATTAATATCATTTGCAATTAATTTTTTTTCTAAATTAATTGTCTAAATGAAGTACTACACATAATGTCAATCCCATTTAAATATGAATTCCAAAAATAAAATACCTATTACATCTAAAAGTTCAAACTAAACAATTAATAAAAATAAAATTTAATTACTTATGAATAGTAAATACGGTAGAACTTTCATTTCTTATCTAAATTAAACAATAATAAAGTAATTTTGTATGTATTAAGGAAATTAATTTCAATTCCCTTTCATTCCCCCCTCCTCCACAGAGTCACAATTGAGGCGAATTTTATTTACAGAACATATTTAACTACAAGCAGCACTCGTCCTACTTAACTACAAGAGCTTCAGTACAGAAAGTAAACTGCAAGCTTAAAACGCTCTGTTCTCTTTAGCCCTAAGATTTTCGTTTTCCCCCCAATCGCATCCATTTTCCCCCCATATCTCACCCAGAGAAATTTAGGCGGCCTCCCAAATTTGCCTCACTTAAACCCTCATTTTCACCCGAACCAGTATCTTCTGTGTTACTCGAGAAAATAAAATGAGCTCTCAGCCGGTGGATATTCGGGTGATTGGAGGGGGCAGTATTATTTGTGCTTTGAGATTCGTGTAAATTTAAATCCACCGGCTGAGACTCACTTTATTTTCTCGAGTAACACAGAGGATCTGAATTCATTTTCACCCTCCTTTTGCTCCTGTCCTCTATCTCTCTATCACTAGTCCTCACAACGCACCACATCTCAACTACGCACTCCACCCTCCTTATACTCTAACAGCGAAATGGATCTCCTGCTAACAGCCGCTCTCACCCCGCACCCCCTCTCCTCCGCCGTAAGACAGTAGTGGTGGAGGAAGACGAGATCTTGGTTCTGGAGTTCGATTCGCGGCTTCCTTCGTGCTTGGGGTAATCTCTACTTCGGATTTGAGCTACCACAATTTCAGTTAGCACCTTTTCTAGAGAAGTGACATATAATTTATCTAAAATTGGTGATTCCTTAAGGTTCGAATGCCGAAGAGACAGAAGCTGACGGAGGCTTGAGAGAAGAGCTCAATCCGCTGCAATCGCAAGCTGGTACTGTTCAGCACCGATCCCAGCAAAGATGCGCGCGCCCCCTCTCTCACTGCCTCCTCCCCACACACATAATCCCACCACCAAACCCTCGTGCGAGGCTGGAGGCGGCTCAGGTGAGGTGATCGCTGGCATGGGGCGGACGTGCAGCATATGGTCAGGTGAGGCGAGATTTGGGCGTGCGGGGCTGGTCGGCTGATGAGGTGCGGGGCTGACGAGCACATTTATTTATTTTGGTGCAGACTTCTTCTGGTAAATTCAAAACTCAAATCTGCACTCATTTATTTATTTTCATTTTGCTGATATTTATATGGAGGTAAATCTGCTCGTATTAGTTGTTCCTTAGTTAAAGTTTGAATTTCTTGCCTAAACCTTTTTTTTTATTCGCAGTACACGAGACTGTATTACGCCAGATGCACCATAAAATACGAGCGACAATGTGAGAAGCTTCAGTTTTGAAGCTGAATCCTTTTTTGTTTGTTTGTTTTAGTTTTGTTGAAATCCATTTTATTAAAAAAAATTCCTTTTTTTATCCAGGAAAATGTTTGCCCAAAATCACCGGATGATTCTAAGTTGCACGAAGAGAAGATACAAGAGAGGCATGCTGAGTTATATGCTCAGTTTTTGAAAAATGTACTTCTTATTTATCAAACAATTTCAAATTTTATTAGAATGACTTTTAAATGGTCATGAGTTTTAAGCCCTTACGAGCAAAATTTGAAAGGAGCACCTCTCTGGCCTTCTATATTATGTCCTGCTTTCAACGATTATATTATGCAATTAGTACCATTATGTATAGTAAGAATACAAATCAGATGACACGTATGAGACCACAAGGCATTGTACAAGTACTTTGTGTGCTTCAAATAAATCATTGTGTTCTCTAAACTGGATGACAACTAAACTTATGTCTTTTCTGCATTTTTAGGTCCTGATTTGTCCAAATTCCATTACTGAGGCTGAACAATACCTTTCATCACTGACTCAGCTGTTCTTAGTTGTGTGCGTTGCTTTTTATGTCCAAAGTAAGTTATTCATTTTCTTATACCTTTACTATTTCAATAAATGTGCAGATGATATATAGATATGACTGCAATAGTGTTTAAAAAAATAAGCCAACTATAGCGGATAAATATAGGATGCTTATCTACACAAGTTTAATTATGACAAATCATTTTTTGCTTTTATGCATGCATATGATTGTAGGAGCATTTAAAAGATAGGGGAACCACAATGAATAAATGTATAATGGTCATGTATACACATTCAATTATGATAATGTAAATTAATTTTTGTGAATTTAAATTAACAAAGAGTTCATATTTTGAGTATTGCATTTTTGACAAATTGATGAAGGTGGATCGGGTTATTGCAAATATGGGTGAAGCAAATTTGCTTATTCTTCAGGACGTTGTGACATTATTGGTTTGAACTTTTTCTTTTCCTTTTTTCTAGACTGTTATAAAATATTTCATCTTCT
This sequence comes from Carex kokanica, assembly GCA_025461125.1. Taxonomy (NCBI): domain Eukaryota; kingdom Viridiplantae; phylum Streptophyta; class Magnoliopsida; order Poales; family Cyperaceae; genus Carex; species Carex kokanica. Next base: position 97,362 of record JAJGRX010000889.1, read on the forward strand.
TTAGAATATCTTTTTAGAACCATTATTAGACTATAGTTAGTTGGTGCAAAAATAGATAAAGTACAAATTTAATTATTCTGAATTATTAATGCCCGAATGTAAAAATGCCCAATCTAATGTCACTGGCTAACAATATGGAGTTGGAAGTTGACCTATTGTTGACAAATACAAGGAACAAACTAAAAAGCTCTATATGTGCAGTTCCCTAAAATTTATGGTCTGTAATAACATTTGTAAAGCAAGAAAAATCATTTGGAAATGCTAAACCTGTAGACAATCGTCTAATATTTGTTAGAATACAATTACAATTGTTTACCTACAATGTTATACTAGAACACAGACTATTGTTTACATGCTATGTGTGTTTTTCTTAGCATCAAATTAGATATCTAAACTTCATTGCCCACATTTCAAAACAAACTGACGCACTTTCTCATATATTCTACAACAGTGAAGACAGCAAAGAAAAAGAAAGGAATGAGTAGAAGCGTCAGCTCCTACAAACAATTCACATATATTGTTGATTGTAAATATTATTTTATTTAGCGTCTCCACAGAGATAATGTATTAATCATTTTGTTAAAAAGCTGAAAAAAAATGTATTTCACAGTATAGTTACAAAAAGATGGTTTTTGTTACGCCCCTTTACAAATCATTCCAAATATAGCTTTTGTTCTACCTTGGCACTATTAAATGTTAATGCTTTCCTTATATCTCATTATAAATGAGTTTCTGTTTATATGTTTGTGTTTATATGTTTCAATGGGCATTAGTACCTGGTTGGTACAGGGAAGATTGAACCTGATTGGTACAGAGAGAATTGTAGATGAGAGTATATGCACAATTATTTTCATGGCATATCCACGGAAAAACGAAAACAATTTGCTCTTGGAAATGCTACACGCATTGCCCTTGGAAATGCTATGGTGGGTCCCACACACGCTGCCCTTGGAAATACTACGGTGGGACCACACACGCTGCCCTTGGAAATACTACTGTGGGTCCCACACACGCTGCCCTTGGAAATACTACGGTGGGACCACACACGCTGCCCTTGGAAATACTATGTTGGGTCCCACATGCGCTACCCTTGGAAATAACCTGTTGGGACCCACACGTGCTGCCCTCAGAAATAATACAGTGGGACCCACACACTTTGCCCTTGGAAATAATAAGCTCATGGGCCTGATGTGTATTTCTGACGGTAGTATTTCCAAGGGCAAGCTCACGAAAAAAGTCAGAAAGTAGTATTTCCAAAGGTAAGCCGACGGAAAAAGTCAGAAAAATGGTATTTCCATCGAGGCTATTTTTGACGGTAGTATTTCTGAGGGTAGCGCACGGAAATGACGATTTTGGGGCTTTTTCCAAGGGCAGGCCGTTGGAACAAGCCATATTTTAACCCACAGAAAAAGTGAGAATTCTAGTAGTGATAGAGCCGTAGCACGGACCAATCCGTGCTATGCATAGTACCGTAGCCTCACTCTATATATATATAGAGAGAGATAGGCTAATATGTTTTTAGTAGCATATGGACTGATATGCTTCCAACTCAAAATCAGATTTTCAAAGTCCAAACGGTCGATACGAACCGTTCAAGTTGATCTACATATTGAAATCTACTTGGAGACCAAATTTTACATTTTTTGGAATTTTTTTACTATTTCTTAAACCACTTTGAAAATTGCTGATCTGAGTGAACAGTAAAAACAGTGCAACCAAATTCTAGACCATGTGATCAGCAATTTTCAAAGTGGCTTAATAAATAGTAAACAAATTTGGCTTCTTATGCTAGAAGAGCACATAAAATATCAAATGAGAAAACTGCAATATGGCGATTTTTTTAATATAGAATAAAATATTATGAAAAATATCCGTACAATATTCTAGAACACTGCAATATGATGATTTTTTAATTTAAAAATAAAAATATTACTTTCTGCCGAAAAGAGAAATAATCGAGTTGATTTTCGAGAAATAAGTTGCGTAGAATTCTTCTGATAAATGTGGGATATTGCAAATTCAGTGCAAGCAACATTCTCATATTTTTACTGCATATGGTTAGTCGGATCGAAAAAAATGTCTTGCATCAGATTTTACAATACAATTAAGTAATAAAAAAAAATCAAATGTGACCGCTCTCTCCGACTCCGTCAAAGCTAAAGACAAATGGAATTCAAAAAGTTTGAATCTGCACCATTTAATCAGAATTTTGCATGAATATTAAAGACATCCCGTGTGAATTGGTTCAAATTTTGATTAAACGGCAGTGATCCAAACCCAATTTTTCAGTTACTTTAGAAGATCCGGACCCAGAAGGACGATAGCGATAGCCTATTTGAAATGGAAGGGCCGAAGGGGCCAATATTATTATTGTGTTTTGTGATTCGTGAAGAAAAAATTTAAACAGTTCGGATTTTCATCCAAATTTGAGATATCTCAGGGGACGTGAATTCGAGAAACTTTTATTTTATATTGATTAGAGGACACTTGTCTAATTGTGCAGAGGATCTGAAGACAATCTTCTTTGAGGCTTCATGACTTTCAGCGCAAGGTTGAATCCTTCCAGTGTCAGATAGATCGGATGAGTGGCACAAAAATGGACACACAACTGAATTTTTGTTGCCACAAGGAAGTTATTGCATCACATAGATGCCGCCAAGGTACCAGCGGTATTCTTAAAATTATATTTTGCTAAAGCCTTCGACTCGGTTAATTGGGAGTTTATATGCAATGTTATGAAGGCACGAGGTTTCCCTCCGAGATGGACCGAGTGGATAAGAGTCATTCTACAAACTTCCTCGACAAGAATGATAGTCAATGGTGAACCGTCACCATATTTCACTCACCAAAAGGGTCTCCGTCAAGGAGATCCTTTGTCTTCTATGCTATTTAATTTAGCAGTGGATGTCTTTCAGAAAATGGTGCAATCGGCCAATGATATTCTCCTTGAGCCGATTTCAAACAGAGTTGACCAAGCAATATGCCTATTGCAATATGCGGATGATACAACACTAATTGTGAAAGCCGATGTTGAAGTATTGGCTACTGTGAAGTTGGTCATTAGACTCTTCTCAAAAATATTGGGCCTTCATGTAAATTACGGGAAGAGCTCGTTTGTGACAATAAATGTGCAAGAGGTTGAGCCCGTGAGATTGATCCTAGGATGCAAACAAACAAACTTTCCGGTTACATATTTGGAGATGCCTCTAACTCTAAAGTCGCCTACAAGGGATCAGCCTCTTGTCGAAAGAATCGAGCGCAAACTAGACGGTTGGCAAGGGAGGCTTCTCTCTAGGGCAGGTAGATTGTTTTTTGTCAATTCGGTATTGTCCTCAATCCCCATCTATTATATGGGTTGTTTCTTACTGCCAAAATGGACAATTTTGAGAATTGATGAAGTTAGAAGACGCTTCCTTTGGGGCAAATTGGAGGGACATGCAAATGGTGTCTCCTTGGTAAACTGGAATGCGGTCTGCACTCCAAAACAGTGGGGAGGTCTTGGTGTCCCGAATTTACATCTGAGAAACTTGGCCCTGTTGCTCAGATGGTGGTGGGGGGTTATATACAAACCCGGATTGTCTCTGGACGGTGATCATTTCTGATTTAAAGGGCAATCTCAATGTGCAACAAGGACTCAAACTTTGGATTCAAAACGGCTCTTTTTTTTTATTCTTTTGTTGAAATTTGTTATTGGATTCTTTTGTTGAAATTGGAGTTTGCTTGATTGTGTTTGATTTTAATTGCTTAGTCTAAGTTGTTTGATTTTTATTGGTTTACCACTAGATGAATGATCACATCTAGAAGAGGTTTCCACTGATTTTAATTGCTTGATTTTAATTGCATACCTGATGCTCAGGGGAAAATTACTGACTCATAAAACCATGATGTGCAGAGGTTTCCACTACGATCCTGAGTGCATGACTTGCGGTGTATGTCAGGTAGAATCATTACTTCACTTTTTTTTCCTATGTAGTTATGCAACAGAGGTCTGGAATCGTATCTCGTGCATATTAGGCTTTCCAATTATGATTTTGAGGTCCACTCTAGATGAAATTTGAGAGGCTGCACAGGTAAGAAGGCATGCAGCAGGCTTAAAAGAAGTAGAGTGGACATTGCTTTTTATTTGCTCATGTTAGCACATCTGGAAACATAGAAATGGCAAGATTTTTAGAGGCGAACTTTGGTCACTATAGATACAGGCAGGAAGAATTATTGAAGAGAGTCGATTATGGAAGAAATTTGCTTAAAATTTTCATATACAACAATTTTTATAGATGGCAGAGGTGGTTACTAAGTATGTACTTAGGCTAATGTATTTGAACTTTCTATTTTTAATACAACCTTGACTGTATCAGTCAGTTTAAAAAAAAAATTGTATTTGACTGTACCAAGATTCGATTCCGAACCCGTAAAGGATTCCATGAATTCACGGATTCCAATTGCAATGTAAGTTGAGGCAATGGAAATGACAAGTGCATGTTTCCCTGAGACTAGAAGTTGATTTGATTGAAGGGTCGCACAATTGAATGGACAAAATTCAATCCAGCTCCAATTGATCTGTATTTGCTATTTCAACCGAAATTTTTTTAGTTAGCACCCCAAAAAATCGAAATTAAATGAATACCACTCGGCCTACAATATTTTCATTCCTACCACCCACGCGGATCCAGTTCGCGCACCAAATTGGACTGGTGCGCGGACTGAGCTGGCGCACCAAAGGGTTTGGTGCTATAAAGGGTGGCGCGCACCAAATTTAGTGCTCAAACAAGGTGAAGCGCACCAACCAGCAGTAAAAAGGTAAAAAAAATTTAATTATTTTTAAATTAGTTAGTTGGGTATATAAGTGTCCAAAATAATCTAGAATTGTATTAAATAGTTCGAATGGTATCCAAAATTGGTTAATATTCTAAATAAACTATATTTTGTAGTATCTTAGAACAATTTTTTTAGAAATGTACCAAAATTGAATAAAAATGGACCAAATTGACCTTGTATTGTTTGAATTACCCAAGATTGTACTATTTTTTTTACCGATGGTGTCCAAAAATTAGTAAATTATAAATGTACAATATTTGTGGTATTTTAGACCAAAATTGAATAGAAATGGACCAAATTGACCTTGTATTGTTTGAATTACCCAAAATTGAACCTTTTTTTACCGATGGTGTCGAAAAATTAGTAAATTATAAATGTACCATATTTGTGGTATTTTAGACCAAAATTGACTAGAAATTGATGAATTTTAAAAATTGACAACTTCTAAAAAATTTCTTGTAGTATGGCATCAATAAACGGGACCGGTCTGCGTTATAATGATGTGGATTTGGATATGGAGTTGGCCCGGACCGTCTTTCCGCACTTGACGAAGGAGAGTATTAGCCCCGTTTGCTGGTTCCCGTACAAGGACCACAAGATCATAAATTCATATGTAAGTTTACATTTGTTAATTGTTAGTTTGTAATAATCTAGAAGTCAATAATACGATAAATTTATCATATATGTTTTGTTCATGAATTGGATGATTAATAAAATATCATTTTATTGCCTTGAGTATTATTGTATTTATGAATCATTTCGAGTTAATGATTGGAATTGTGAAACTTCATAATATAGATGATATATACTCTTAAAAGTCTCTAACCGAGGTAATTAGCAGGAACACTATATTACCACTACAAATTTAGTATGTGGATTAAAAGATGGTTAAGTTTTACAAACCATTGACAAGAGATATCATTTTTGTCACACCCCAAACCGGAATTTTCGGATTAAGGTGTGATCAGTCCCCACCTCGTGTTTAATTATCCTTAAAACACGCAAGGCTAAATAATACAAATAATCACATAATTACGCAGCGGAAACGGAAACGTATATATAACATGAAGCAATAGTCATACAATCCACAAATAGACATAAACATAAATATATCAGTCCATACAACCCACAGAATAATAAAACATGAACTACTGTAAAGAGATACATGATCTACGGTCCCGAGATAAAAACAAAAGTCTCGGGACTCTAAAACCCTAGCAAAAGTCCTATAAATCCTACATCAAGCGGCGTGGCCCTCAGGGACAGCTCCGGACATCTCCTGCTGCGGAACACCAGTCTCTGTACCTAAAAATCCCACATCAAAAGGTGGGTGAGCGACTAATCGCCCAGTATGTGACCCAGGATTACCCCTTCAGGGATTCTCTTTTGTCAAGCACTTTTACTATTAAATCTACGTAAATTTATTGTCGTAACTTTTAAATGCACATGATTTAATACAATAACCCTAATTTATTAACTATTAAACGAAAAATACATATAATAGATGACATGATGCGATTATCCTATCATGACAGCATGCAAAATTTCCCGAAATAAAATACAAAGAGAATGGAATATAAGTATTCAAACCGGAGTCCAATACCGCAGTATTGTGTGTCAAATCCAATACATAATAATAGTACGAATAAAATATCACCCCGTGCCGTGCAATTTGAATTGAAAGGTACACATGTTGTAATCCAACATGATATAATGACATAATCCAAGGACCGCGATCAGGGGGTGCAATGATACCCGATGCCTAGTGACATCGAGCATTGCCCCACAAGACATTGCACGCTCGCCGATGGTTATATCCATCCAACATGACATAATCCAAGGACCGCGATCAGGGGGTGCAATGATACCCGATGCCTAGTGACATCGAGCATTGCCCCACAAGACATTGCACGCTCGCCGATGGTTATATCCAAAAATTCGTGTATTTTCCTTGCTCTAAAACGATCCTTCAACTTACATATACAAATAGGAGAAATCTACAAGCAAGTCATAAAGTTTAGTTAATCCTTCTCCTCATGAGCAGAGACGGAACTCCACTGCCTGGCCAGACCAATGGGACAGTCAAGAGACACGCAGCCTCGTAAAAAAACCTGGGACACGCAGCCCCATTTTAAAAACCTGAGACACGCAGTCTCATTTCGTATGACTGAGACACGCAGCCTCAAATCATACAACGGAGACACGCAGCCTCATATCACACCACTGAGACACGCAGCCTCAAAAATCCGTATATGGCGAGTAGCTCCTAATGTAAGGGAGACCAAGCTCGAATCGTTTCGTACCCAGCGACCGCAGCCTCCGGTGTACGTAAATATAAAATGAACGAGTATATATAATTCCAACTTTAATACATATAATATTTCCTAATGCAAGACCATCCGAGAGATCAAGTGATCAAACGGCTCAATGGCTAACGGGCCGTCTCGTATCCCATACTACGAGACGGAACGCAGTCACTCGATCTCTGCTCAGCTCTCACCAATGCATATGATCGTTTAAATGATAATACTATTGTCCTCTACGAGAAGAGGACAAATAATAGCCTAATATCTATAAAATCTAAAACCTATAATTTAATTACTCTACTCCTATTTAAAAGCAGTAAATTTTCAATTTGAAAGGAGTTATGCAATTTCTAATTACAGTTCTGAAAGGATAAACATGCTCTAATGCAACTACAAATTTAAAGTGCGTATGACAGGTCAAGTGATCGACTGGTTAGAGTACGCCACGAAAAAGTAATTCAGATATCCCACACCTGAGACAAGCTGAAGGCGTGCGCTAATAGCCTCTGAAATCTACGTGCTCCTCGTATGCCCCGGTACCGCCGTCAGCGGGATCGGTCCACGGATCGGGATCGGGATAGGTCGGATGTCCTGAAATTCGTAACGTAACCTAATTAGGATCGAAACTAATTATCGTACCCCTCGCTACCCTTATTTATTGTTTATAAATTCTTAATTAGAAGATAAACTGTTTTACTTAAATTTTTCCTAAGTGTTTATTTAAACAAAATACGTCACTAACCAATTGTTAAATAATCTTTATGATACGAAAATCATTAATACAACTTATTTAATATCTTTGTAAATTCTTAAAATACTTAAACATTATGACAAATTTTTATTTACTAAGTAAGATAGATAATTAAATTACTTAACTAAATTAACTCTAATTTAAATGTGTTTATCCTAATTAACTATTGTTGAGACTTTTAATTTTTGTATATTTAGTTTAATAATTCATACGTGCTAAAGAAATGAAGTATATAATATAATACGTTAGCTAATTAATTATTCCACTTGATAAAATTGTATCCATTCTTAATGATACGAAAATTTAATAACATGCCGTTAATTAATTGTCCTTTATATATATATATGAGGGATCCGATTACACCTTTTTTGGTGACACACTTTGACACCTACCATTTTTAAAGTCCAAATAGTCGATTCAAACCGTTCAACATGATGGATATATTAAAATGTGCTTGGAGATCAAATTTTACATTTTTTTGAATTTTTTTTCCATTTATTAAGATGGTTACAAAAATCGTTGTTTTCAGACCATTGAAAAACAACGATTTTGTAACCATCTTAATAAATATTAAAAAAATTCAAAAAAATGTAAAATTTGATCTCCAAGTACATTTTAATATGGTGATCATGTTGAACGGTTCGGATCGACTGTTTGGATTTTGAAATTGCAAAATTAACCTATATAAAAAACGGTGTCATGATGTGTCACCAAAAAAGGTGTAATTGGATCCCTCCTCTATATATATATATATATATATATATATATATATATATATATAGAGGAGGGTTCCAATGCACCCTCTTTTTTGTGCTCCCAATGCACCCACATCCTTTATCTCCATTTTTAAAGTCTGAACAATCGATCCGAGCCGCTCAACATAATCTTCATAATAAAATATGCTTGGAGACCAAATTTTATATTTTTTAGAATTTATTTACTATTTTTTTAGATAGATACAAAATCACTTTATCGGATGGTCCAAAATCTCCTTAAAACAATGATTTTGTATCTATCCAAAAAATAGTAAATAAATTCTAAAAAATATAAAATTTGATCTCCAAGCATATTTTATTATAAAGATTATGTTGAGCGGTTCGGATCGACTATTCGGACTTTGAAAATGGAGATATATATATATATATATATATAAAGTGGGTGCATTGGGAGCACAAAAAAGAGGGTGCATTGGAACCCTCCTCATATATATATATATATATAGAGAATGGCTAAGCTCAAAACGTTTGTTCTTGGGCTCAGGAACAAACGAGTCGGTTCTCCAATTTCCGAAGTTCAAACAACAAATTCAAACCGTTAGATGTTCAATCTATATTAAAATATGCTTGGAGACCAAATTTTACATTTTTTGGAATTTTTTTACTATTTATTAAGATGGTTTGAAAATCGCTGTTTTTATTAAAATTCTGCGCCATTAGAAAACAGTGATTTTCAAACCAGCTTAATAAATAGTAAAAAAATTCCAAAAAATGTAAAATTTGGTCTCCAAGCACATTTTCTATCCCGCCCTGCGTTAACCCGAGTAACCAAATCTATGTCATACCGGTTGGGGGTTACACCAATCCTTTCGAATACCATTTGCTTAAGTTCCAGAAATGAGGTGTTTTCATTTACCTCAAAGCCGTGGGTCGGATCTTTCGAGTAACGTACTCCCTCCACACCCACCTCGAACTTCCCGCCCACATATAGTGTAACCAACATTTTATCTACATTAATAAACAAACTTTTATCAGTTACAAAATAATAGTACACAGTTAAATTATTAGTAAATAACAACAATAAAAAAAAATATTTAATAAAATTAATTAAAAAAATAAAATAAAAATAATGAACAGTAATCTACAGTAATCTACAGTAATAAACAGTAATCTACAGTAATCAACAGTATCTACAGTAATCAACAGTATCTACAGTAATCTACAGTAATCAACATTATCTACAGTAATCTACAGTATCTACAGTAATGCATAGTAAAATAAATAATAAAATAATAATAATAAAAACTAATAAAAAAAAAAAAATTACCTGCGGAGAAGAGCGATGAATTCGGGGCGAGGGCGAGGGCGAGAGAGTGTGAGAATGAGAGGCAGAATGGGCATTTATAGGCTGCATAGTGAACCGCCCCACCATGGGGCGGTTTGCTTGGCCGTGTGGACCGCCCAGTGATTGGGCGGTTTGGTGGGTAGGGTGAACCGCCCAGTCATGAGGCGGTTGGGTTAGTTTTGAAAAAAAAATTGGGTTGGGGTTACATTTGATATTTTTCTTTTGTTTGAGGTTATTAATAAAAATTTCGGCTGCTACCTTGTTGTAGAATGTATGCATTTTTTTGCACGAGGGATAGGATTACAATTTAGGATATTAAATTATTTCGGACTTTTGATACGAATTACGTACTTTAACTTACTTGATTTTAGTTTCACCTGTGATGTGAGGAAATAAAGCTACTTCCGTTAATAAATTTAAACGGTGGGTACAGTAAAAAGAAAAACTGTAAAATGTAAGAAAACCTCATCTGATTTTATTCTAGTACCAATGCACTATCTATAATGATCGGTAGTTCTAATAGACCTACCGCACCGGCATTTTTTCCTGTTCATAGTGAGATATGGGACAGCAAAGAAATTGATTCAATTTTTCTCCTCTCTAAGAAATCAGTTTATTTTCATATTGGAGTTTCAAAAGGAACAAATCATAATTAATTGCACTGAAGGTAGACATACTATTACAAACTTGTGTGTCAATGTCATACATGCAAGGGAATTTTTTTACAGGAAATAAGTTAATGTAAGAAGTGCACACTACACACAGATAATAGAGACAGAGTCTAACAAGGTAAAAAATGTAATGAAGGGGCATCCCGTCGATTCCTACAGAAATTCACCAAATATTTTTTCCCTAGAAATTAAGAATTCTGTTTTGCAAATAGCAGAAATTTTTTTTTTTTTTTCATTTGTGTATTTTTCAAGTTATAGATAAAACTTACTTTTTACCTTTTACTTTTATATGTTTTCTTAGGTTAAAAGAATCCCCGATGAATTTCAGTCCGTGGGAGATTACCTACACTCATTCGCACTTCCTCTCATTGAAGAAGTTCGGGTTAAGTTATCTTCTTGCTTTGATGCAATCTCACAATCACCTCATTTCAAAATTAAGCACATCCAGTTGTGTCATAACCGAAGTGGGCCCACTTGTATGATGGATATTCTGGCTGACGGGTTTGCTTGTGAGCATAAATTGTACCAACCAAAGAATGGTGATACTTTTGTATTATCAAGTTTGAGACCCGAGACTGCCAATGCATTGCTGAGACATGGATTTGCCTATTGTTTAGCCATAGTAACAAAGGTTGAAGAGATTTTGGTGGATGAAGTTTTGGTGAAGCGGTTTACTATCAGTGTGCCACCAATGATTACATCAGCTGGTGAGATAAACAGATGTACTCATGCAACCTTCTTGACGAATATTATAACGGATATTCAAATTTGGAGTGCACTAACACCTAAAGGTAGCAATGGAAATTTAACACTTATCGAGAAAGTTCTCTCAAGGAATAACATGGTAAGCTAGCTATTCACATGCTGGCCATCTCTTTAAACTTTATTCATACAAATTTCCTAGTTTGGCTTGGCCTATACTGATACAGTAGTGGTAATTTCAGTTTGGAGATTTTTGTGGCTATTATGCAACTCAGATTAGCAGATTTCTGTTTCAAAATTTGAATTTGAATTTCAATTAATTGTGCACTATGTTTTTTTTTTAATACAGGAAGAAATCATATCTGATATTCACCATGAAGAGTGTGACCCTGAGTTGACTAGTCTTTTGAAGCATACAGTGTCAGCTGCAAACCTTAATCAATCATAAATGGAGGCTGTGAAATCTGCCATCAATGCCATAAAATGCGAGGAGTTAGGCTTTCTGAAGCTTGTGTGGGGGCCACCAGGCACTGGAAAGACGACTACTATAGTTGCAATACTTTGGTGTTTGATGAAAATGCAAATCCATACTCTGACATGTGCCCCAACCGATGTTGCAGTCACGGAAGTTTGCTCCCAGCTGCTTCAGTTTCTCAAGAATTCTGATGGGGAAAATGGTCATTCGAATAGAATGCCTTCCACTTTAGCAGGTGTGGTGGTGTTTGGTAGCAGAGAGCAAATGGGTATCTGTGGTGATATAGAGGATGTTTTGCTAGAGAACCGTATTTTGCAGCTTGAGAATTGCCTTTCACCAACAACTGGTTGGAAGCATGGTGTGGATTCAATTATTGATTTTCTTGAAGAATGTGTCTCAAAGTGTCGTTCGTCTATCGAAGAAAGACAAGGAGAAGGCAGCAGAGCGATATTGTCCATTGGGAATTATCTACAGAGTAAATTCAATGAAATGGAGAACCAGCTCAGGAGATGCTTTTATTGTTTGTTTGTTCATCTTCCCAGACAGTATCTCTCTCCTGATAATTGCATGAGCATGGTTTCGCTCTTAGATTTGCTCAGACAAATGGGTGGGCAGTTATCTACAAATGAGCGGGTTTTTGAAGATTCTGTGACAACTCGAACTCTCACACAGACATTGATTGAAACAGAGGTGGAATGTCTTCAACAGTTAAAACATCTCGACTCTACACTTGAAATTTCTTTACACTCTCTGACAAAGGGGATTCCAATCAGGGATTTCTGCCTTGAAAATGCATCTGTTGTCTTCTGTACTGCATCAAGTTCATTTATGTTGCACGATGAAAAGACAAGTTGTTTTGATGTGGTAGTGGTGGATGAAGCTGCCCAACTTAAAGAATGTGAATTGTTGATTCCATTGATGCTTAAGCAGGTGAAGCATGCACTTTTGGTAGGTGATGAATTTCAGCTGCCAGGACGAGTTGAAAGCCTGGTAAGTTCTTCTAATCTGTTCTGGTGATTATATTGTAATAATTTTGTAAAGATTGCCATAATTATGTTGGTATTGATTATTGACACATACACAGAAGACTATGCCATTTTGTTACTGAGTATGGATCCTTTTGTAAATTCAAGAAGGACATCGTTTCTTCTGTAGGTTCTTTAACTAATAAATATTTTGTAAAATTAGTAATTTGTATTATTACACCAAAAATCATTCAGTAAGGTTCATTTGCTATATGGAAAATGAAACAAACATAGTTAATTAATATTGCAGCGGTTATCTCCTTGTCCCCAGCAACTAACATATTATAGTTTTTCAAGCCTCCTGAAATTTTGTAAAGTTGGCATCAGCCCAGTGACCTATTAATTTACATGAGGGCCAGTGGTACAATTTGCATAATAGTTTATGTTCTTATGAATATCTCAGTATCCATTGATCATTCTTAATTTTAATGGTGTGCCTTCTTCAATAGGTTAACAAAAGAGCTGGGTTTGGGAGGAGCCTTTTCAAGAGGTTGGTGTCACTAGGCATTGAAAAACATCTGCTCAACATTCAATATCGAATGCACCCATCCATGAGCCTCTTCTCCAATAATCGGTTTTACAATGGAAAGATTTTGGATGCTCCAAATGTCAAGAGAGATGAATATAACAAGAACTATTCTGATTTCATGTTTAGGAGTTATGCTTTTATTAATGTCTCTGATGGACGGGAAGAAGCAGGTGACGAAGGAACAAGTCTAATGAATTTGGTTGAAGTTGCTGTTGTGCTGCATATGATCAAAGGCTTGTATGAATTGTTGATATTTGATAACTATTTTGGTGGAGGGAAGAGAGACAAAACAAGTTCTTTCTTTTTATTTCTCACCACACATTCTTACAACAGAATAGTACTCTATTTATAGTCCTAAACAAAACTCTTAAAATTCGTATTAAAAAACAGCTTTAAAACAGAACAGTAAATTTTGACCCTTCCTTGCTAAAACTGCCATAGCTTATTGTAGGTTATTCCAAATGACCTGAAACCTTCACCATTAAAAACTAGACTTAAAAACACACGAAGTAGACTCTTCATTTGCTCACAATGATCTGGAATTGCCCCTTCAATTCCTCATTCAATACTGTCTTAAAATCTGTCCGTTTTTTATTTGAGTTTATTTTCCACAAATTCCTCCCTTAAACTCAAATTTCTTCCATCCTTCATGCCTACTGCCATCTTGCATTTATCCAGCAAAACCGTGGGTAACGGCTTTGTGAACATGTCGGCTACTTGATCATGACTCGCTACATGATTCAACTTCACACTCCCTTCCCGGATTTGTTCTCGAATGAAATGAAACTTAACATCGATATGCTTGCTCCTTTCGTGATGTACTGGATTCTTTGCTAATTCAATTGCCGATTTGCTATCAACTCGGATCTCGGTTGCTTCTTCTTGTCCAAGATTCAACTCGCTTAAAAGTTTCCTTAGCCAAACTGCATGTCGCACACACCATGATGCTGCCACATATTCTGCTTCGCATGTCGAGAGTGTCACGATGGGTTGTTTTTTCAACATCCATGTGAACGCTGTGTCTCCCATAAAGAATACATATCCCGATGTACTCTTTTGATCATCTATGTCTCCGCACCAATCACTGTCGGAGTATCCCACCAGTTTATACTCTTCTGTTCTCGAGAAAAATAACCCGAGTGATTATGTACCTCGGATATATCGCAGAATTCTCTTCAATGCTTTCCAATGTGTATAGACCGGTTCTTCCAAGAACCGACTTATCACTCCAACACTGTAAGATATGTCTGGTCTCGTGCATGTGAGATAACGCAGACTTCCCACCAAACTTCGGTATTTTGTCGGATCAACTTGATTTCCACCATCATATCTCGAGAGCTTCGCACCTGGTTCCATCGGTGTCGAAACCGAGTTGCAATCTCTCATCTTGTTTTTCTTCATGATATCTTTCGAGTATGCTTCTTGTGACACAAATATTCCCGATAATCCTTGTCGGACTTCGAGACAAGAAATGACTTCATCAAACCCAAATCTGTCATCTCGAATTCTCTCTTCATTTCTTCTTTGAACTTTTCAACCATCCCGAGATTATTTCCCATGAAAATAAGGTCATCGACATAGATAGCGACAACCAGCATTTTACCTTCCTTTTTCTTCACATACAATGCATGTTCATATGGGCACTGTATGAACCCGTTCTCCTTGAAATACTTATCGATGCGAGTATTCCATGCTCGAGGTGCCTGCTTCAACCCATAAAGTGCTTTCTTTAACTTTAGCACCTCATGTTCTTTCCCGACTTTCATGTAATCAGGTGGTTGTTCGAGATATACTTCTTCTTCTAGCACTCCATTCAAGAATGCTGACTTCACATCCATCTGGTATATTGGCCATCCGAATTGTGCTGCATGCGAGATGAGAAGTCGAATTGTTTCCATTCTTGCAACCGGGGCAAAAACTTCATCATAGTCAATCCCGGCTTTTTGTTTGTACCCCTTTGCGACAAGTCGTGCCTTGTACCTCTCTAACTCGCCTTGAGCATTAATCTTTTTCTTGAATACCCACTTTACTCCAATGGACCGACTATCTCTAGGTAGTTTTGCGAGTTCCCATGTCTCATTTTTCTCGATCGACTTGATCTCATCGTCCATGGCTGCTTGCCATTTCTTGTTCTTTACTGCTTCTTCAAAACTTATGTTCTCAGCATCTACAAGGAGACATATGAGATGTACCTCGCTTGTCGAGTCATACAGATCTCGCAGACTTCGCATTTTCGGTTGTCGAGGTTCTTCCTCATTATCAGTTGTTTGAGGGCTTCCAGCTATCTCGATCTCGGGGCTTGTTGTTGATGTGGTTGATGATTCTCCCCTTTCTACTATCACCTCAGAAGAGTTTTTCCAGTCCCACTCGCTTGCTTCATTCACCTTAACATCTCGGCTTATCATTACCTTCTTGTTTATTGGATCAAGAAGCTTGAAACCTTTAGTCTTCTCGTCATAACCAATGAACACAAATTTCTTGCTCTTATCCTCTAGCTTTGTTCTTCGCTGATCCGGTACGTGTGCATAAGCCACACTGCCGAATATTCTGAAGTGTGAGACTGTTGGCTTTCTACCACTCCAATTTTCTTGTGGAGTTTTATCTTCTAAACTCGCATGTGGACATCGGTTTTGCACATAAATTGCGCATTGCACAGCTTCCGCCCAAAATTCTTTTGGCAACTTCTTACTTTTCAGCATTGATCGAACCATGTCGAGAATGGTCCGATTCTTTCTCTCTGCCACACCATTTTGTTGAGGAGAGTACGGTGCGGTTAGGAACCTTCTTATTCCATGTTCTGCGCAGTATCTCGCAAATTCTGTCGAGTTGTATTCGCCACCTCGATCAGAACGTAGAGCTCTAATAAACTTGCCAGTTGCCTTCTTGTTCGTGTTTTTCTATAGCTTATTATGAACCCTAATACACCTAATTTGATTGCAAGCATACAATCTTGCCAAGTAGTATTTCGGGTGTCGAATCCACAGGGACAACTCGTAAAGTACTGGTTCTCACCAATTCATTAAGCTAGACAGACAAAGTTTGGTTTGGTTTCTAAATCTAATTAAGTTGAAAGAAGCAAATAATAAATGTTTTGGGTCTGATTCAAGTGTAGGAGTTCCAGGGGCTTTGGCATTTCTATCCACTAGGGTCTCAATCTACTCGATTCGTGTTTCTAAAGCGTGCGTGGGTGTTCTGTCTAAAGTGATAATAGCGTGCACTTCACGGTTAAGTACTTCGTGTGCTAATATCGTACTTTTAGGTTACCTCGGACTTCTCGGTTAAGTACTTCGTCCTAATAACCTATTCTTTACTCTTTTTGTTCGGGGAGTTAATGCAAGTGATTTTTAGTCATTGATAAATCCCTAAATCCATGAATTGAAGGAGTAAGGTTAAACCACACAATCCATGCATAAATCAAGCTTTAAAAGAGTAAATTACTAATAGTCAATAAAATTCACAAATCGAGTAAGAAAGAGTGCACCTAGTTTCGAGTTTTACGTGCCATCGCCCCTAGAGAGGAGATTAGCCTCTCATAAGGGCGCAAATAGTTACAAATGGGATAAACAGTTTGTTACCAAAGCCAAGAAAGAAGAAAATAGAGTAGAGAATACAAATCCAAGCACAAATCTCTTCTCCGTTGAGCTTCTCCTTCTCCAAATCACCCTAGATCTCCAACCCTAGCTCTTGAGGTTGCTCCTAGCTCTCAAGAAGTGTGTAAAAATGGTCACCCCCTCTTGGGGAAGAAGGGTCTAGGATATATATCGATTCTGGGTTTGTAGCAGCTGAAAATAAGGAAGCAGTGAAGAATTTGTGGGTCGCAATAATTATCGCAGGTCGCAATAATGGTGCAAAATTGTGGCAGTGAGCTGTTTTAGTAGAAGTTGTGTTATTGTGGGTTGTAATAGATTATTGCAGGTCGCAATTTTCCTCTGTTACTTGCCTCTACATGCCGTCTAACTTCCGATCGTATCCGGACTTGCTCCAAATTATTCCCATTTGCTTCTAGTACCTGAAAATACATGAAAACATAGCAGAATCTCGAACTTGGTGCATTATCTAAACTAAATGGCTTTAAACCAACAAAAGGGGATAGATTTAGAGACCAAATCCTATTTAAAATATATATGAAATTTAGGCTTATCACTTCTCTACCATTACTTTGAACTTTTTAAACACTTCGAATGCTTCAGATTTTTCTTTCAGGAAATAAACCCAAGTCTTTCTGGAATAGTCATCGATAAAAGTAATGAAATATTTTTTACCGCTGAATGACTCAGGAGTGATTGGCCCACAAATGTCGGTATGTATTAATGTGAGATGATCTGTTGTTCGGTATTCTGCCTTCTTCTGAAATGAGTGTCTCGAGTGCTTCCCGAGTACACACTCCTCGCAAAACTTCTCGATGTAGTCAATCTCGGATAATCCATGTACCATTCCTTTCTTCGACAATTTTTGTAAACCACCATAGTGCAAATGACCATATCGCAAATGCCACATGAACGCCTTGTCTTCTACATTAACTCGCAAACACCTTTCTCGTACATAACACAAGTTGATTTTGTACATTCGATTCTTTGCCATCTCAACTCGTGCTATTACTCGTTCTTTCTTGTCTTTCAGTTGTAATACTCGATTTTTCATAAACACCGAGTATCCTTTCTCCATGAGTTGTCCCATGCTCAGGATGTTGCTCTTGAGATCAGGTACATAATAAACATTCTCAATTAATCCCTTTAAACCATTCTTTTGCAAATACAATATTGTACCTTGACCTTTTACTTGGATCTTCGACGCATCTCCAAATGACACGTGCCCATCCTCTATCTCTTGCATCTCCACAAAGAGGTGTTTGTGCCCGCACATATGATTACTAGCGCCGGTATCGAGATACCACACCGTGTCGCTGTCGGGAATGGTATTTTTGTAGGCCATCATGAGAACACCATCTTCTCTTGTCTCCTCTTCCGCAACTAGATTCGCGTTTTCTTCTACTTTTTTCTCAGAATAGCACTCCTTTGCATAGTGCCCATGCTTGCCACAATTATAGCACTCGACATTTGATTTGCACTCTTTTGCGTAGTGCCCATGCTTGCCACAGTTGTAGCACTCAACATTTGAATGATTTGACCGGCCGCCTCTCCCATGACCACGTCCTCTACCTCGCCAATTTTGTTGGCTTGACTGCCCCTTCTCCTCATAGTATCCACCTCGACCGCGGCCTCCACCACCGCGACCATTGCTGTGACCTCCACGGCCGCGCCCTCTACCACGAAAGTTTTGAGTATAGAGTACCTTTTCATCTTTGATAGATACCTTGACTTGCAGTGCTTCCTCAAGCGGCTCGTTTTTCTTCTTCTTTCGCTGTTCATGCGCCTCAAGAGAACCAACGAGGTCATCAAGGGTCATCTCTTCCAAATTTTTCGACTCCTCAATTGCACAAACGACATTCTCAAAATTCTCAGTTAATGACCGCAAAATTTTCTCCATCACTCTTGCATCAGTTAGAATTTCTCCATTTCGTTTTAGTTGATTCACCACTGTTTGCACACGCGAGATGTAGTCGGATACACCTTCTGACATCTTCATCTTCATACTCTCCAACTCGCCGCGTAGAGTTTGGAGTCTTACTTGCTTTACTCGGTCGGCGCCCTTGAACACCTTTTCCATAGTGTCCCATGCTTCCTTTGAAGTTGCTGCACCGGCAATCTTCTCGAAACCCGACTCATCCACTGCTTGGTACAGTAAATAGAGCGCCGTCTTGTCTTTCATACGCGTTTCTTTCAACGCCTTTAACTGATTTGCCGTCTGGTTTGTGTTTGAAGCCGGCTCTTCATAGCCCTTTTCGACTACTTCCCATGCATCTTGCGCACCGAGCAATGCTCGCATCTGAATACTCCAATTTTCATAGTTCGATTTGGTAAGTCGAGGCAGTGGCATACCTCCTACCGACATCCTCCCAGAATTTTCCATCGGCTTGATACCAATTTGTTGATATTTGATAACTATTTTGGTGGAGGGAAGAGAGACAAAACAAGTTCTTTCTTTTTATTTCTCACCACACATTCTTACAACAGAATAGTACTCTATTTATAGTCCTAAACAAAACTCTTAAAATTCGTATTAAAAAACAGCTTTAAAACAGAACAGTAAATTTTGACCCTTCCTTGCTAAAACTGCCATACCTTATTGTAGGTTATTCCAAATGACCTGAAACCTTCACCATTAAAAACTAGACTTAAAAACACACGAAGTAGACTCTTCATTTGCTCACAATGATCTGGAATTGCCCCTTCAATTCCTCATTCAATACTGTCCGTTTTTTATTTGAGTTTATTTTCCACATGAATGTAGGTTTAACCTTGTTACCTAATGAAGTATAAGAATTTATATTATGAACTCCTGTTATTTATAATAACATTTTTGTATGAACTGAAATGCAACTCCATTATTTCAAATAAGTTCTCATACTTAACAGTAATTAGTTGCTATCTTGCCCAGAATTATGTTTAATTTCTCTGTAGTTTTGAATTTCAATATTATTTGGTATGTTGTCACTTCTTCACTTTCTTTCTTTATATGTTATTTTTTATTTCACTGTCAGTCTTGTATCCATTATTTGATCTTTGTAATATAAAATATACTAGCATTTCTATACTATAATTTCAAACATAAATTTTATATGCCTTTTCTATTGTAGGTTGGAAGAGTAGTGGAGGAAAGCTTAAAGTTAGTATCGTTTCTCCATATACTGCACAAGTTAGCTTCATTAAGAAAAAAATTGGAAAGAATTATGATTGTGATGCTGGATTTGAAGTAAGAGTCGAGTTGATTGATAGATTTCAGGGCCAACAGAATGATGTGATAATACTTTCGACTGTCAGATGCAACAATCGAGGAGATGTTGGTTTTAATCATGACAATCAAATAACTAATGCTGCACTTACAAGAGCACAGTATGGTTTCTCATTTGTTTTAATTTGCAAAGCTTTTTTGTTGTTATTTTTATGGAATCCATATCCTCTGCATTAACGTGCCATTTGAGTTAATTTTTGGACCGCGTGATCAGAATTCGGATCAATCCGGCCCATGCCTATAATGCATGGGTCCTTTAATATTGGTGTGGATCTAAATTGGACGGTCCAGATCTTAACTCAAAATTTGAGTTAACTCAGAGGATATAAATTCATTTTTGTGAAGGTATTATACTGAATCTTCCTTCTTTTTTTCTTTTCTTTGAAATCTGAAATGCTCCAGACATTGCCTCTGGATAGTTGGAAATGCTGGTACCCTGATAAGAAGTGGGACCATATGGTCAGATATTGTCTTTGATGCTGAACATCGTGGATGTTTATTTCATGCAAAGGACAATGAAGATTTTGCAAAAGTGATTTCTGAAGTCAAAACTGGGCTGGACCAAATGAATGATTTGCTCAACCCAAGTTCTGATATGTTTCCCTCATCTAGCTGGAAAGTAAGCAATGACACTTTACTGAAGTATAAATTTAATGACCAGATATTTTAATTTTTATCAATCATTTCTGAGATACAAGGAAAACCATGTTGGAAAGCTGTAATTTTAATTTGACACAAATTTTAAGGACAAAGTGAGATTGATATACTGATTGTAGTTTTATCTAAGGCTAAAATAGACTATTGAATCAATCAATAGTTGAACCATATTTCATAATGTGCAATTCAGCTTCAGAAATTACTAAAGCTACATTGAGAAAAAGTAGTTAGTATATAATTGAAACTCTTAAACCGCCATCTTCCTCTCCCTCCCACTATCCCAAAAAAGGTATCGCAAGAAAAAGGAACCTTCGGTTTTAAATGAAGCTAGTCTCATCTGGGGCTATATTCCGGTTAAAGAAACTGTAAAAAAGAATCCCCACAATGTGCTTCATGCACCTCCTGATATTGTGCAAGAAATGGAAGTGACGGTTTAGTGACTTGTATCATTTTCTGCCAAAGATTTTCCCGGCGAATTTGGATTATTATGTGTGTGGCACAAAACTGTACTGTTCTAGGGATCAAAATAATAAATACTACTGTTCTCAGTTAAAAATGAGGTCAGATCTAAGCCATGTATAAGTCATTACAGCATCAAAACATTGTTCATCTTTGCTTATAGTGTCTTGTTCTCTTTTTTGTCAAGCAGGTGGTCTTCAGCAATGATTTTTCAAGATCTTTTGCACGATTAAAATCAAGACATACCAGAATGGTGGTAATGCAGATGTTGTTAAGGATTGCAGGTGGTTGGAGGTCAAATAGGAGAAATGTTGACATTGGTGATTCTTCCCATCTTGCTAACATTTATAAAGTGGCAGAGCTATACTTGGTGTGGAGTGTCGATTTGGAGAAGGGGAAGAAGAAAACGTACTCTCAGATAATAAAGTTGTGGGACCTTCTTCCACTTGCTCTGGTCAATAGACTCGTCAAGCGTATGGATCATATGTTTTAGATGTACACTGAAGTTTACATGGAATGGTGTAAAGCTGTTAGTGTGGAGGGGTATGTATCTCTCCTTTTCATTATCTCCTTGAAATTTGGTATAGCTGTCTGATTATCATTTTTTGTATAGTTTTAAATGAGGGAATTGCTAACTGCAATCAAGGTTTTTGTAAATCGAGCAACCAACCGATTGAACTCTGGAGCATTTATTGTTTTGAACGAGGAGATAATGTACATATATCTTCCTTTAACTGCTCGATTGTATGCACAAAGTGTTGATTGCGGTCAGAGCCACATTTAAATAATAGTTGGTAAATTGTTTGAATCTTTCATGTTTCTATTATGAGAATACTCTGTATTGAATATTCTCTTAATTGATCAGGATGGTTGAAGTTCCCATGACATGGATGAATGGGGAAGGCATAACGCAATACAAAAAGAACTTCAATGCTGATGAGTTCCTTGCAGAAGACCAAGATCCATGCAACAATTCTTCAAGTCCTTTGGAGAATTCTAAGGTTAATGAGAGCCTTGTTCTAATAAAATTTTATGCTTTATCTTCGGGTGCAATTAAACATTTGCTCGTCACGCATGATGGATCGGTGGTTGACATTCCTTTCGAGTTGAATGACCTGGAAAGCACGATCGTTCGATTTCCCTACAGTTTGTTTATACTGGGAAGGTCAGGAACAGGAAAGACTACATTTCTCACCACAAAGTTGGTTCGAATGGAGCAGCTATTTTTTATTGCATCAAATGGACTTGGTTACCAAGATGTCGGCATTTCTCAGCCTGAGGAGGAGATGAGAAACTGGGAAGAAGCTGACTACATAAAGCAAGTCTTTATTACAGTTAGCCCCAAATTATGCTTTGTTGTTCGCTGTCAAGTTAATCGGCTTTTGAGGTACGATAGTATACATTTTTTGGTTTATAAATTTTTCCATGTTCTAGCTTTTTACGTCAATAAAAGGCCTGAATGACATGCTTACTATTTTAAAATTTGAAAAAGGAGATCTACTAGTTTAGAGTTCAATAAATAGCTCTTTTGTCACTGCTTCATTAATTAGAGCTCAGTAAATCATTATGGACAGTGCATGCAAATGCAAGGTTCTACAGCAAGCTAATTAATAATCAATTGGATTTGGCCGTACAGGCTATTTACGAGACCAACATCCTCCTGCAAATTTAATATTCTAATTTGTAAATGCTGATTAAAGTCTAAATTTAGTATTTAAAAAAATTAGTATTTAAAAACTAATTTTTTACTTAGTTGAAGTTTATCAAAATATATAAATATCTCAGAAAAAATGAGTAGAATTAAAGGGTGGTACAAATTTTATGAATACTTTATGATAAATGATCCAATTCCAAATGAAAAGAAAAAAATATTTTTGTAAGCTCAAAATTGAATGGATTATTGGCAAAAAAAAATTTGATGTAATATATGGTCCAAATATGTTTCTTGTACAACAAATCAGAGTAGAGATAGGAAATGCGACAATGCAGTCAAAATTTTCTGTTTGAAATATCTACTTTCTGAACTTCTGCACATGTCAAGACAAATATCAAAATGTTCCATTTGTTTCTCTGTTCAATCTAACTGTGTAGGTTCAGTTTTGTGCAACTGATTTTCTTCTCAGTGTTGGATTACTAAATCTACAATAATATATTTTTTATTCCATGTGTTTGCGGTTGCTTGCAGTCATTTCCCTCATGTCCTATGTGCAATTATGCATTGGACTTCCATGCGACAAGAGCTATTCATACTCTTCGTGCAAATATTCTTTGATCAAAACATAATCCCAACAAAGATTATTGCTACTTAATAATTAATAAAAACATAAAGGTTAATCAAACTTTCATATATGATTTTACCTGCTGTTTCCTCTGTAGATTTGCAAACTCTGGTGAACTTCCTGTTTCTGGCCCTGTTGATTATCTCAGCATGCATGACAACATCAACGGATTAGCTGATTTCGTAGACATCCCTGACAGCTTCAATGAATTAATGGCAGACAAATACCCTTTGATCATTACGTTTCGCAAGTTCCTTATGATGCTAGATGGAACACTCAACTCCTCTTTTTTTGATAAATTCTATGTTGGGTGGGGAGCTTCATTCCAACAGGGAGTTTTGAAATCTAGTGCTGTGCATGCAATGATCCAATCTAAAGAAGTTCATTTTGACAAATTCCTTGGTTCATACTGGCCCCGTTTTAATACTAAACTAACCAAAAATCTTAATGCTTCAACTGTGTTTACTGAAATAACCTCACATATCAAAGGTGCCATCAGCTCTGAAAAGGGTATTCTGACGAGGGATGAGTATATATCACTCTCTGACAAGAGATATTCTTCCCTGAGGAGTGAAATTAGGGAAATAGTATATGACATCTTCCTTGAGTACGAGAAGAAGAAGTGCGCTGCGAGAGAATTTGATCTGGCAGATTTTGTCAACAGCCTTCATAGCCGTCTTAGAACTGATGGTTATATAGGTTGTAAAATGGATTTTATATACATTGATGAGGTGCAAGATCTTTCAATCAGGCAGATCGCACTTCTTAAGAATGTTTGCAACAATTTTAAGGAAGGATTTGTTTTTGCTGGGGACACAGCACAAACAATAGCAAGAGGGATCGATTTCTGTTTTGAAGACATCCGTTCTCTTTTTTATCGAAAGTTCTTATCTGAACAAAAGGGCAAGGAGAAACAAATCCGCATGTCTAACACATTTCACCTAAGTCAAAATTTCCGTACCTATATTGGTGTCTTGAAATTAGCTCAGAGTGTGATAGATCTTTTGTACTACTATTTTCCATTTGCAGTGGATAAGCTTGACCCAGATACTAGCTTGATCCGTGGTGATCCCCCTATTCTTCTAGAATCTGGAGACTTAGAAAATGCAATTATCAATATCTTTGGTGGAAGTCAGAGCACCAGTGAAGGACCTAATGGATTCGGGGCAGAGCAAGTGATATTAGTACGTGATGATTCCATCAAGAGGGAAATTCTGGATATTCTTGGTACACGAGCTCTAGTATTGACAATATTTGAAAGCAAGGGACTTGAATTCCAGGTAATGCAATAAGGAATTTTATCAATTTCCTTTTGTAAATTAGTTTTTGTTGTAAAGTAGATGTTCAATGGCTATTCATTTCCTTTGAAAAAGATAGATCTTTGCAGACCTATACCTACACACTTCTGCTTTGAATTACTTTTATCTTATGTATCTCATTGAAAAATTCAGTTTCGAACCTGAAATGTCAATTATGCTAGTTGGTGCTTAAGCCAAATAATATTTTCTTAACCTCACACTCCAATTATTTGTATTTTTCTGTTAAATTTTTCTGGTCTATTTCAAATTAGGATGCACTAAATGTTTTGCTATCTAGAGTACGTCTCTTTGACTCTCCTACGTGAAATCATTATATTGGCAGGATGTTTTATTGTTCAACTTCTTTGGTTCATCTCCCATTGAAAACAAGTTGAGAGTTCTATATGGGTATATGGAAAATGAAGGCATACTCGATCCCTCCATGACGAGATCATATATCAATTTTGATTCAACTAGGCAGCATCTTCTATATTCCGAATTAAAGCAACTTTATGTTGCAATAACTCGAACAAGGCAAAGGTTATGGATATGTGAGAATTCAAATGAATACTGTAAGCCCATCTTTGATTATTGGAAAAGACTTGGCTTTGTGCTATCCATGCAGTTGGATTCAAATTTTGTCGAGGCCATGCAGGCTGCCAGCACCAGAGATGATTGGCAAGACCGTGGTATTGAGGTTTGTTTTAGGATTGGTTATTTGATTTATGGCAATTAAAATAAAATAATGTACAAATGGTGTGAAGTAATATCTCCTATAACTGATTTATATATTTGGTATTACATAGTAAAAACTTTATATACTGGTCTGTTTTCATGTTTGTCTGGGTTTCAAGTTTCTACTTATCTTAATACAAGGTTGTTTAAATTTTTCATGGAGGCATATGAAAAATTGAAAATGTAAATTGAAGCTTTGCTGAGTTGCCAAGTGGGTCTGGCCATTCATTGTATTTGTAGTAATCAACTAAGCTCTTAGTTTAAACTGTTTAGTCTGTGCTTCCTCAAAATATAGAACATCTAACTATTCTAGTTTCACCCTTGTTTGACACGTGGTTCTTTTATTGGCAGCTGCTCAACAAAGGACTGTTTGAGATGGCACAAATGTGCTTTGCAAAGGTAGGGGATGTGAAAAATGAAAAATGGGCCAGAGCGGCTGGGCTTGTTGAGTTAGCTGAGCGTGTCACTTACACAAACTTACAAAAGGCACAGAATGCATTGCATGAAGCAGCAAAAATCTACAGGACACTTGAGATGCCTGACAAGGCTGCTAGTTGCTATATCAAACTTGGGAATTATTCAAAAGCAGGTAATTAGTCCTAGTGATTTTCTCCATGGAAGTTTTTCTTTTTGCTTGCTTCAAACTTTGGGATTAATCACATCAGAAGAGAAACACCACACTGTAAACCCTATGGGACCAAAAGTTGGTGGTGATAGGGATAAAAAATTGGGATAGTAAAGCACATTTGCATTACATGCTGACCTTTAGTCCATGCACATCAACTGTTGTTGGGTGGCCTATAAAAATCTAGCTAATGAATTTCCAAATATCTCACCAAGTAAGTGGGCCAAACTATAGATAAAGTGCATTGTATGACATTTTAATTGGTCTATCATCTCATCAAGAGACTAATATTTTTAAATGCACTTAGGTACAATTTATTTGCACAATTGTGGCACTCCAAGGCTTGAAGATGCTGGTGACTGCTTCATGATGGCAAAGCAATGGCAACATGCAGCAGACGTGTACTTCAAAGCAAATTGCTTCTCCAAGTGCACTGAGGCTTGCTTCAGAGGAGATCTCTTTAACCTGGGCTTGGATTTCCTGGAGAGATGGAGCCAATTAAAAGAAGTGAGCCCGGATGAAGTTAAATTTAGAGAGCTGGAAAAGATTAGAAATGATTACATAGAGAGTTGTGCTAATCGTTTTTGTGGGCGTAAAGATTTTGACCAAATGATGCATTTTGTAAGGGCTTTCGGATCAATGGAAAAGATTCGAGATTTTTTAAAATTGAAAAAGCATTTTTACAAGCTGTTATTGGTGGAGATGGAAGCTGGTAACTTAAAGGAGGCTCTTGAACTTGCGCAAAAGAAACAAGATGTCTTATTGGAGGATGCATTGGTCTACGTAAAATTGGGTTCTTTTGAAAGTGCAACCCGGCTCATCATGTTACATGTAATTACAGAATCTCTTTGGTCCCGTGGAAGCAAAGGGTGGCCCCCGAAATCTTTTCCAGACAGCGAGGATCTGTTTACATTGGTGAAATTTCTGGCCAAAAAGGTTTCGGATTGTTTCTATACTTCAATCTGCTCCGAATTGTTCCTTCTGAATGAAAAGCCTAAAACCTTTTCGGAATTGCAGAATCTGTTAAATGAAGCTGTAAAGAGCCAGAACATTCGGCTCAAGTTTTTGTCCTTGCGTGCCCTTATTCATCATCTAACTCGAAAACATTCTGAGTTTATGTTTGAGCTAGAGTCAGTTTTAGATTTGGAAAAGAGGCTCCATGAAGCAGTGGATAATGATAAGATATCACTAGACACATTTTTTGCTATATGGGGTCGATGGAAAGAAATGGTTACAAAAGTTAGCACAACATTGGATGAGGAAATATGCCGTGATTATTTGGGGGTGAGGATAAAGACAGGGTTGGGAGAAGATAACAGTGATGTATATCATGTGTTAAACTCAAATGCATCTTGGATTAAGACTCATGTGAGAGCCTCTTTGCAGGATGATAATACAAGCCAGTATTTGGTGAAAAGCCACGAGTACATTTCATGTGCGAAAAGCTACTGGAATTTGGAACTGTTTCGTACTGGTAAAGGAGTAGTGGAGAAACTAGAGTGTAACAGTATGTAAAATAAAATAAAATAAAATAAATTAATTGAAATCAGAAATAGAAAATTTAATGCATGATAATATTTATAAGCTTCTTGTAAATGATTTGGGGACTAAATTACAATATTTGATAAATGAAGGGTTAAATTATAAAAGAACAAATTTTTAATGGGACATGTGGGACCTACGCCTCTATTTTTCCATCCTTTATCCGTTTAATTCTCCCTCTTTGACCAATGCATGGGGTTCCTTCTGGGACCTTCTCCTCTTAAAGTTTCGAAACCTAAATCTTCTCTTCCTCTGTTGTTTGCGCAAAAGAAAAAAAAGAGAGAAAACATAGAAATTGAAAAGGAAAGAAAGGGATTATCTCTCTCGCTTCTTGAGCAATCTTGTGGATTGATTTGTGCTCTTGCTTCCTCAGTCGTGTTGTGTGGCTATGGTTTGTTCTCTTCCCTCTTCTCTGTTTACTCTCTGGTCTGATTAAGGGTTGGTGATGCAATCTGAACATTGGTACCAATATCGGTGTTGGTTTACTATGGTTACTGGTACACCTACTTAAACTACCAAGGACTTGTTGTAAAAGAAATGTAAGGTAGAAGGTTGAATTTGCAAAATTTTCATGGATTGGTAATTAGTATCTGTCAGAGGCGCCTTGGTTCAAAGTTACATATATATAAACCAGCTGAAATTGTAGACGTAACTTGGAATGGAATTATGGGCCTTAGGAGCTTGATTGTAAATTAAATAAGAAAATTGGGTTTGAGCTCTTTTGAGCTTTCTTCATAAATTTAAAATGGAAAAAAAATAAAGTATGACCTTCGGACCTATTCAGAAAATTGAAAATAAAAGAAGTAACAAAGTGAGTTGGTCTAAACTTGGACTGAAAACAAATGGATTGTTTGACCGAATTGGGGCTTAATTAGAAATGGTTAATGAATTGGCAAACTAGTTAATCTAAATATCCATTGATTTAAAATGAGTACTTTGTTACTTAAACAAGGATTGATGACTATTATAAGTATTGATCAGAATATATATTATTCTGATATAGGCATAATTATGAAAAAAAAAAGACAGACGAGATAGAATGTTCAGGAGGAACAGACTAATGGTGACCTTATCTATTGTCCTACGATATCAGGTGCGGGGTTCTTGGACTTGTTTGATGTTTCATTTTCAGGAATTAAATTATTTTTCGATTGTCATGTTGTATGTTGATTGCTGCATAATTTGAAATTGTGTGATCATGTGCATACCTTAATTAAACTAGAACTGAATTGTTGTGAGATGGTTGATTTGCATATTCGTATGGTTGTCAATTGATGTGTTCTATTCGTTGTTCTATGTGTGAATGAATCTGCCAGGCTGACCCGTAGAGGTAGCTGGATAAGGTGACGGTGACCTATCCGTTGACCTGTTTCTGAATTTGCCAGGCTGACCCATAGAGGTAGCTGGATAAGGTGACGGTGACCTATCCGTTGACCTGTTTCTGAATTTGCCAGGCTGACCCATAGAGGTAGCTGGATAAGGTGACGGTGACCTATCCGTTGACCTGTGTAATGAATTTGCCAGGCTGACCTATTTAGGTAGCTGGATAAGGTGACGGTGACCTATCCGTTGACCTGTAAAATGAATTTGCCAGACTTTGACCTTATTTGAATGAAATTGCAAAGTAGAGCCAGATGGCTGACTTTGATTCCGTGTAGATGCATTTGTAAAGCCGAGCTGTATAGCTGACTTCGAACCAGACGTTAGTAAATGGTTAAGCCAAAGCACTGCAGATGGGTGTCAGATAAAGGGTCCAGCTCGGTGGGACATCTGTAGGTGCCAGTAACCCTACAGATGAGGGTTTGACAAAGGGTCCAGCTCGATTGAACATCTGTTGGTGCTACCAGTCATAATGAGATAAGTTAGGCCAAATACGTGTTTTGTTTGGATTTCATCTTGGAAATTCCGTAAATTGTATTTCATTCGATTATTGTTGTCCAGCATGTGCATTAATTTATATATTGTGTTTGAACTGTTAATGTAATTTTGTATGGATTTCATTTTTGGATATGAATTCTGATTGCAAGTCCAGTAACCTGATTGTGGCAAATTCGCACTGAGGAATGATTTATTATTTCTCACCCGTTTCCCCTTGTGGGATTCGCAGGTTTGTTAGACGAAGACAGAGCAACGCTTGTGGGGTTATAATTGACAGCAAGGCCATCTAAAGGTTTGGGATTTGGGTTTATTATATCTGACAGGGTGCAGAGAATATATCTCTAGCATCATCCACTATAAAATGTCAGATGATTATTGTAATTAAATTGAGATGTGGGAAAAATAATGGATGCTATTGGCAATGCATAAAAAGATCCATGTCTTAGGTTATGTATATTGAATGATAAGATAGATGCGGTACGAATTGTCGCACCTCCAGATTTGGGGTGTGACATAGAGTCCCTTGTTTTGTTCTCTCAAAAGCAACTCTTATGTCCAGTAACCAAAGTGAGAATTGGTCTGTCTATGTATGGGATCACATAATTTATAAAGCAATTAAAATGTGGCAGAAATACTGATAAAATGGTGAAATTTCTTTACTCGGCTGAAGGGTTGTTTTGGGATATGTTTTTCCCACTTGACTTGAAAGGCAGAGCTACTCAGCTTGTGACAATTGATGATTTCCCTGTTGTTACTGAGTTGGTTTATGAGACACTTGACCAAATTCTCAGCAATACCAAATGTAAACTTACATACGGGAAGTTAGGTAGGATATTCATGTTTTTTCTCCTTACTGCAAAGTTACATGGCAATTGGGTCCCTAGAATTATGGGACGTGCAAAAAACATGCCTGTGTGGAGGGATCTTTTTGCAAGTCTGAAAACAAATTTTTATCGCAGTTCTGAAAGGAAATCCTTTGTCATGAAACTTCATAGTGCCATTCAGGCGACATACAAAGTAGACTGGAAGCATGAACCTGATTACATGTCTCTGCCTTGTTTCCTGTTTCCTCTAGAACTCCTCATGTTCTCTGCCTCATCTTTGATTGGGACAGTAGGTTACATGATTACTACTAGATCCACACTCTCTCAGATAATCTAGTTGCGAGGATGTGAGAGCCTTTGGAATTCGCCTTTGGAGATGGTTTTAGATGATGGCACCCGGAACTGGGTACAGAGTTTGTTTGAGTTCATTTTACATACTGTTGGACAGTTTTTGCGTATCAAGTCAGAGATACAGGAATGGTTATCCCAGTGCAACCTGTCAGCTGAGTTAATTCATCCAACTATTGTGAGATTAGTTACCTTGCTTAACCTGGCCTATGTGAATAAGATACTGTTGGGAAATGGTGAAGTATCTTGTGATTTGTGTCAGAAACTTTCTAATGAGCTTCAGGAAGTCATGAACTGTGAGGAAAGTACAAGATTAGTTGTATTTGCCGATGCATTTGCATCAGTTGGAGATCCTTTGGTGGTCATCAGTGCAAAGAATTATGGTTATCAGGTTCCGCCCTCAAACTCCATCTTCTTTTGCCGTGATGAACTGAGGAACAGAGACCATGTCATGTCGGTTCTCTTTCCAAAAGTTTCCAGTATTGCTGCTAGTATGTCAAAGGAGAGCTTTGCTGATGTTCCTTCTACTCGCGTGACAAATGAAGGAACTCAAGATTTACATGAAGGGAGCATAACAAGAAAGTGAGGTTTTTATAAAGAGACTACAAGCATTTCTAGTGCATGAAAAGGTAACATACTCGTGCTGCACCGGGATGCATTAGTTTTTGAAAGAAAGACCAAAATGTCCCATTTCATTAGTGAAATAGATACTCTAATTACAGTATCGTATTGTCTATGCTAAGTACTTTTAACCCTCAATAACCCCTAACTACTACAGAGTATACCTCAGCTACACAGTCTTCAACTAGAACTGTGTACCAGCTCATGTACCTCTGTCGATACCAGTATATCAGTTTAACTAAATGGAAAGGTATCTGTCATGACTAGAGTGCCAACAATACCTTTTTACAACTTATTACACTGAAAACAAACAGAGATGTTCAATGGTTGCACTATATTGATGTAATAGTTGAGTAATATATCCTATCTTTCTAATTTTTTCTTATCCTTGTATTTGTTTTCCTGTATAGCTATTAGGTTTGCTAAATTCTCTATTTTTGCAGGGGGGGCCTTGACTGGGCAGCAAGATCTGGTGACTACGTATACCATTAGATCAAGCAAAAATTAATGCACAAGTGGGGAGCCTGCGTTCACTTTGAACATCAATGTAGATAACTGAAGTTTAACATAAAGTATTAACTAAATTCATCATTTCTTAGTTAATTAAGTAATGTCACTTGAACCATATGCAATTTGTGGGCTTAGAAAAGGAACCTTTTGATGCTTGAACTTTTGATGCTTGAACTGTTACCTCTTATAACATTAATATCTTGAGAGGAAGAAGAACTTGTTAAGAGTAGGTAATGCTTGACAATATGTTCATGTAGATTTTGTGATGAAAATAATTCTCTTTTGCTATGAAAAGGATCTACATGCATATGGGAGTCAATTGACATCAATTTTTTTTATCAAAATTTTTATGCATGATTTTCTATGTAATTTAGAGTAAAATGCTATGGGTTCGAAAAATTGAACCCCATATGTATTATGAAAATTTTATAATTAACCTCATTCATGTTTAACCTCTGGAACTTCAAAGTCTGACTCTCCCCATGCAATGTGCCTATCCTTTCATTCTTTTTTAGTCTATTTGTTTTGTTAATATTTTAAGGTAGTTCTAACTTTTATGTATATTTATTTAATATCTTAAAAAATATTATTTAATGTAGAAACTTCAATTTGAGATGTGTTCGTTATTTTTTACATAGCGTATGTGTCAAATTTTGATCGATTTAAAAGACATTTAGTGTTTCCTTTAATAATTTTAAATTTTCTAATAGTGAGTTTTAATATTTTTATGATGAATAACCAATTAAATTTTATATTGATTCAAGATTTTAATGCACACTCCACTTAAATAATTAAGAACACATCTACATTTGCAATTTTCAATGTTTTCATTTGAACACTATTTTAATATACCATAAAAATTGAATTTACGTTAGAATCATTCAAATTCTAAGCGATAGAGTTTGATGGAGTTATTCTTAGATGTCGTCTCCTTTCTGGGGCTTTACAATAATTGAGAACACATCTACATTTTCATTTTTTTTCATTTGAACACTATTTTAATATATCAAGTGGATATCCATAAAATTGAATTTACGTTAGAATCATTCAATTCTAATTTCTAAACGATAAGAGTTTGATGGAGTTATTCAAATTTACGTTTGATGTGGTATCCTTTCTGGGGCTTAACAATAATAAAAATAATGGAAAAACAAAAATTAATGGTTTCCTTGTATATATTCCAATGTTCTAAATAGCGCGCTATAGCGTTTTTGGACTCCAAACGCTAAGCTATGACATCAAAATGCGCTATTTGCGCTATGACCGCTATACAATATGAGTTTTTTTTTTTAATAAAACCTATTTGGCAGCCACTGCCAAATTTTTCAAAAAAAACAATATGGGTTTTTTTAAGTAATTTATATGGGCTTTAAATAAAGACCCAAAAAAGCTCAAACCGAAATTGAATTTGTTGCTACTTGCTACAGATAAATCAATTTGAAATTGGGAATAGAAATAGAAATTTGAATAGAAAAAATAAATAAATTATGTCATGAATCATGATGCTTAAGATATTTTTAAAATCGATAGTTTATGATATTACTATGGATATTTTGAACCGCAATTTGGACTTTGTACTGGTTCAATTGAATATTATAATTTCTTAATTACTTTGGTGTTATTTATTGTTCTATGAGACTTTAGATAATGTTGATATTTAGTACAAATATTGAATATACGGAATGTAAAAAAAAAAATACTATGTGGGCATAGCTTCCGCTATAGCGACGCTATTCGCTATAGCTTTTTTTTTAGCTTTCCCGCTATGACGCTATAAACGCTATTTAGAACCTTGATATATTATGAGTATGTAGGTCCTTGATTTCATAGTCAAATGGTCGGTATCAATTTAGTAAGCCACATGTTTATGTTTGCAAAACAATTTCATCCATCTTTTCTTTTATCTGTTGCTTATGTTTGAAGAATTTACAAAAGATTTATTGTTTAAAAAAATTTGTGAATTCCTCTACGATATTTTCTGCTGATTTTATTAAAAAATTGTCAATTTCCTTAACGGATATTCCCGTAACATAGATACTGCAGCTAATATGTAACGAGTCAGTGTGAGAGCAATAACGAATTAATAAATGACTCGCCATGTATGACATCTAAGAATAGGTCACGGAATAGCATGTAGATGAGAATACATATCCTCTGAGGTAACAAGATATTTGAGTTTTGATCTGGACCGTTCGATCAGAAACAGACCAATCCGACCATGCACGGTGCTTCTTTAATATTCGTGCCAAAGCAAATCGAACGCCCCCGGATCTAAACTCAAAATTGATGTCAGGTGACGCGTGGTCCCCACCACATCTCTCAACCAATAAAAAGCAACAACAGCCATCACATTTTGTTTTTTTGTGCTTTGGGATCTTTTGTTGCACCTTCTGTGTGGAAAGTGATGGAACGCTGACTTAGATATTGTGGTGCTCGCTGAATGATGATTGATGATCACTGTATAAATTTTACTTTTTGGAAAGTAATAAATATTTTTTAAGGAACTAGAAAGATATAATTTTTTTCAATTCCATAGAAGGAACATATGAAACGGACAGAGTGAAGCTAGTGTACTATGGCTAGTGTACTACGGCTCAATATGGTACTTTTTAAAATCCTAACGGTCGATCCGAACCGTTCAATGTGATATCCATATGAATATGTACTTGGAAACTAAATTTTATATTTTTTTGAATTTTTTTACTATTTTTTTAGATAGGTAGAATTTTCAGTGTTTTATTCAAATTCTGGACCATCAAAATTCAATCTATTAATTGCATTGATGCAGAGAACTTATACGGAGCTAGCAGAGAGTGGTCAAAACTCAATTTTCATTGTCTTTAAAGTAGATTTGATGCAGAGTGTCGGCACATATCAATAAAAATGACATAGAGTCTTTAAAGTAGATTTCATGACAAGTCTCTCTCTATATATATATATAATGACAAGTCTTTTTCATGGCAAGTCTTTAAAGTAGATTTCATGACAAGTTTTTTTCTTCCATGGCCATGGAACAAACGATTCGGTTCTTCAATTTTCAAAGTTCAAACAACAAATTCAAACCGTTAGATGTTCAATCGATATTAATAAATAGTAAGAAAATTACAAAAAATGTAAAATTTGGTCTCCAAGCACATTTTAATATAGATTGAACATCTAACGTTTTGGATTTGTTGTTTGAACTTTGAAAATTAGAGAACCGAATCGTTTCCATGGCCATGGAAAAAACATTTTGAACTTAGCCATTCTCTCTCTCTCTCTCTCTCTCTCTATATATATATATATAGAGTAGAACTAGGGTGTTCCTAAGCTCTATTGGTATAACGAACTTCTATTGGTTTCTATAATTTATTTAATTAAAGGCAAAATCTTTTTGAGAGATACTTGGTCAAACATCGGGATGACGTCTATTATTAGTCCCAAAAACATGGAAATATGTATTTGAAATTCTTTGACTAAACAAACAGAATTCGCCTTTTGTTCAAATTAAGGCCGACTTTCTATTTGCATATTTGATATTCCTAATAAACAAAACATGAAATATGATTATATGATATAAATGGATTGAGATAGACTCCATATATAGGTGATCCGTTGCTGGTGCAAGATTAATTATTAGGGAACATTAATTTCAATGATTCTTTTCAAAGAGGAAATGCATGCAAGACTTGTAATTAAAGTTTTATAATACGAAATTCTCCACGTTTTTAGATTCATTGTGTAACTCTTATTTCTCACATATTAATTTTTGAGTGAGGCTATGGTGCTATGCATAGCACACATGACTAGTGTACTACGGCTCAATATGGTACTTTTTAAAATTCTAACGGTCGATCCGACCGTTCAATGTGATAATCATATGAATATGTACTTGCAAACTAAATTTTACATTTTTTTGAATTTTTTTACTATTTTTTTAGATAGGTAGAAAAATCAGTGTTTTTTGAAAATTCTGGACCATCAAAATTCTACCTATCTAAAAAAATAGTAAAAAAATTCGAAAAAATGTAAAATTTAGTTTGCAAGTACATATTCATATAATTATCACATTGAACGGTCGGATCGACCGTTAGGATTTTAAAAAGTACCATATTGAGCCGTAGTACACTAGCCATCCGTGCTATGCATAGCACCATAGCCTCACTCTTAATTTTTTGCTTGGTTTTTCTAAAAAAGATGTCATTTTGTCGTTTAGCGCGTGCTCACTAAATTGATAAGAAAAGAAAAGAAAAAACTAGTAAATAAAAATGATGCAAAACACGCGTCTAATTAAAGAGC
Source organism: Carex kokanica (assembly GCA_025461125.1). Lineage (NCBI taxonomy): Eukaryota > Viridiplantae > Streptophyta > Magnoliopsida > Poales > Cyperaceae > Carex > Carex kokanica. The sequence continues at coordinate 133,603 of JAJGRX010000889.1, forward strand.
TCAAAATTTGCAATGGAGACCAACTAGGCTCCAACCATTAATGGATTAGTTAAGGCAGCCAGCGTGATTATCCTATCCACAAACATTTTCCACAACCTTTTCTCTCATAACCTGTGGCAAGTCTGTACTTAGCATTCTTTTGTTCCTGCATATTTGCATGAATCTCATCGGACATATATATTTCAATCTGATGCTTGTTGAAAGCCCTACCCTGCTGCCGCTCGCTACACGAACATACTCACAGAAAAAGCATCATAGAATCTCGTAACAGATCACGCTTATATATAAAGATCGTTGCAGTTGCCCCATATCTCTTGCGGTGGATTTTATTATAATTACTATGATTTCTTTCATTTAACATTTCGGAACTGGAGATGTTCGTTGCACTTCAAACTTCAAAAACTTAGGATGCATAACATAGTTGCGCCTTAAATTGATGCAAATAGCAAAATGCGCAATTTAAATAAGAAAAAAAAATGTATTTATTACAGTTAACTTGATTTATGAAAAATTTACAAATATGCATGAAATTGTTGAATGTAACAGTATTCAAACCCAGCACTCACTAAATGAAAGTAATTCTTTAGCATCTATATATGTAGCTATATATCTCTTATCAACTAAGGCATTAATTTTGAAGATAGTAAGTAATGATACTTGGAATATATATTAGTCTCCATTTGTTATTCTTCTTCATTAAAATGATTGAAATATCAAAATTACAAGGGTATAAATGACCAAAAAGGAAACTAAAGGAGTACATAAATAGTTGAATACCATTGGACAGGTTGGGTTTGAATTTAGTGGTACTGATATTAAATCCCAATTTCAAAATAAGTACGTCTGTAGGCTGTAGCTATACATAGAATTTAATTCTATAAGATATTATTTCATTTTTTTTTTTTGTGGAATCCTCAACAATAACCTAATCACCTACCCAAAAATTAATCTATATATTTAAAAACATCACAAAAGAGAGATGGGTTACATTTTTGTCTTTGGAATTAAAAAACAGTGGTGAGTTGAAGTTTCCGATTAAGATTTTCATTTCTATTCTTCAATCTACGTAGCTCAGTAAATTAGTTATCTAATGAACTTGTAGAATACCAATTTTTATTATTTTTTGGAATTTTTTTACTATTTTTTATGATTTATGAAAGATGCCACAAAATCGGCCCAATTCATACGTAATTTAGCGTAATTTACCGTATTTTAGTATAATTCTACATAATTATTGTAATTTCAACATTTTAGTAAATTTACCGTATTTTAGCATAATTATTGTAATTTACCGTATTTTAGCACAAAATCGGCGATATTCGTAGCGTATTTTCTAACAAATATTTTAAAAAACAATTCGATTTTTTTGTGTTATATTTCATTTCAGCATTTTAGCTATTTTTCTCTAAAAAAAAAAAAAAAAAAAAATTCAAACCGTAAATAATATTTACGGTTTGAATTTTTTTTTCAAACCGTAAATATTATTTACGGTTTGGGTACAAATAGAATTTTTTTCGAAACTTGGTTAATTATATTAAATTAATTTTTTTTTTTGGGTAAAAATAAAAATCTCGGATATGGCTAACCTAATATAGGGTTTGCTGTGTAGGAATCTAGTGGTGGGTGAAATATTAATTGATATCCAAATGCCTATATTGATGCAAGCTTTAAGTAAGATTTTGATAATATCATATATAACAATGCATCATAGTGAGTGGCTAAGCTCAAAACGTTTGCACCAAGCCCTTGGTGCAAACGAATTGTTTTCGGATTTTCAAAGTTCAAACGGTCGATCCAAACCGTTCAAGTTGTTCTCCATATTGAAATGTGCTTGGACACCAAATTTTACATTTTTTGGAATTTTTTTACTATTTATTAAGCCACTTTGAAAGTTGCTGATCACACGGTCCAGAATTTTATTGCACTGTTTTTACTGTTCACCCGAATCAGCAACTTTCAAAGTGGCTTAATAAATAGCAAAAAAATTCCAAAAAATGTGAAATTTGGTCTCCAAGCACATTTTAATATGGATTAAATATCTAACGGTTTGGATCGACCGTTTGGACTTTGCAAATAGGAGAACCAAAACGTTTGCACCAAGGGCTTGGTGCAAACGTTTTGAGCTTAGCCAGTCTATATATATATATATAGAGAGAATGGCTAAGCTCAAAACGTTTGTTCCTGGGCTCAGGAACAAACGGGTCGGTTCTCCAATTTCCGAAGTTCAAACAACAAATCCAAACCGTTAGATGTTCAATTTATATTAAAATGTGCTTGGAGACCAAATTTTACATTTTTCGGAATTTTTTTACTATTTATTAAGCTGGTTTGAAAATCGCTGTTTTTATTAAAATTATGCGCCATTAGAAAACAGCGATTTTCAAACCAGCTTAATAAATAGTAAAAAAATTCCAAAAAATGTAAAATTTGGTCTCCAAGCACATTTTAATATAGATTGAACATCTAACGGTTTGGATTTGTTGTTTGAACTTCGGAAATTGGAGAACCGACCCGTTTGTTCCTGAGCCCAGGAACAAACGTTTTGAGCTTAGCCATTCTCTATATATATATATATATATATATATATATGAGGGATGCTTCTATGGATACAAGGACCTATTTGTAAAATGAACATATTTTCATTTTCAAAGTTCAAACAATCGATCCGACCGTTCAACATTATCTCCATATTAAAATATACTTGGAGGTCAAATTTTACATTTTTTTTGAATTTTTTTACTATTTATTAAGTATTTTACAAAAACTAGTCAAATTCAGACCATTGAATTTTGTAAAATACTTAATAAATAGTAAAAAAATTCAAAAAAAATATAAAATTTGACCTCCAAGTACATTTTAATATGGAGATAATGTTGAACGGTCGGATCGACTATTTGAACTTTGAAAATGAAAATATGTTCATTTTACAAATAGGTCCTTGTGTCCATAGAAGAATTTGCCTATATATATATGTTATTTCAATTTCTCTTGCAAGCCACGATAAGGTTTATAAATGTTCATAATTTAAGTCGTTAGTAAGAAATAGCTTGTGTTCAATAATTTATATAAAAAAGGTTCTTAAAAAGCATTGTATATACCCTTGGTCATTTATACTAATTAATGTATTTTGTTCATGTACTCCTCTAGTTTCCTTTTTGGTCATTTATACTCTTGTAATTTTGATATTTCAATCATTTTAATTGTTGCTAATGTTGTTTCTTGCATTTATTATGTAGGTTTGTCTTGAGATCTTTCTCAAAATCTAAAAAAAAAGAAAAAGAAATAGTGGACCTGGGCGGTTAGGATACTTTTAAAAAAAAAAAAGCTGAGAGTAGATTTGTTATTTTTCTTTTTTTGTGAGAGTATTAATAAAAAAATCGATAAATTGTAACATTTGATAAATTTAATATTTAAAAGATATAGTTGCATAAATTATAATACCTTAATTTGTAATGAGGTGTGACCTCAGCAATGAACAGTGCCTCTCTATTGTTTCTCCGTCTGATGTGGTTTTTACGGATTAGTTAGTTTACGGTGACTAGGGGTGTTCAAATGGTTCGGTTTATTTGGTTTTTAACCGAACCGGAAAATTTCGGTTTAAATGGATCGGTTTTTGGGTTTAAATGGATCGGTTCGGTTGAGTTTTTGAATTAGTTCGGTTTAAATGGTTCGGTTCGGTTTTGATTTATCAAAACCGACTAAACCGAACCAACCGGTTTATACTGGTTCAATTTAAAAATGGTTCAGCGGTTCAACTTTTTTTCCTCAAAACCGACTAAACCCTTCGTTCTTTTTTCTTTTTCCCTCACTCACCCCTTCGCACCCTTCATTCCTTTTCTTTTTCTCTAATGTCCTATTCATCTCTCTTCGTTGTTTCAATGTTTCTCTCTTTCCTCCAAACCCAACCCAAGTTTAATTACAAATCACAAAAACTCTCCTTGATTGTCTTTGTATACCTTGATTTTCCTCTTTCCCTCTTTCCCTCTTTCCTCCAAACCACCCCTCTTCACATATAGACCGCCGCACGATGGCCTCTGCATGATGTCGCAAGGAGGAAGACTGTGACGGCCATGGATGTCGTGTATGCTCTCAAGCGTCATGGAAGGACCCTCTTATGGGTTTGGTGGTTAGATCTAGGGTTAGAGCTTTTGAAATTTGATTTTGTGTAACTGTGTTTATAGAGAAATGTTGGTGTAGTAGTTTAGCTTAATTAGGATTTTTTTTTTGTCTGAATAGATGTTTCGATTTTGCGTGATTTGCTTTGTTTGTATTTTTTTTTTGTGCTTTGCTTTGTTTGTGTTTTTCGAATTAGGATTGAAATGAAATCTCTTGTTCGGATTTAAAAAAAAATGTAGCTGAACTCCTCTTTTCTCTCTGGCTTCTGGCTTAATTCATCTGTTCGGTTCAACCAAATAAACCGAACTGTAATTCGGTTTAACCGGTTCGGTTTAATTTCGGTTGATTATTTTAAATTGGTCGGTTCGGTTGGGCTTTTGAAAACCGAACAAAAGTTTGGTTTGACAATCTGCGCGAAGAAGAAGGATCGTCGAGAAGCGAGGCGCCCCCTTCCTTGGTGGTGCTTGCTGATTTTTAGGAGGTCGAGAAGCAAGGCGCTTGGTACCGGCCTAATCGATCCCTCTTTGCGATTGAGCATCTCTCGGGTAAATCTTGTGCACACCCTCTTGTTTGATCGCTTGTTGTGTATTTTATATGATTTCGTGAGGATTTAATAGTCTCGCACAGGTTGTTGATTTTCCCGGCTTGATTTTGGGTATGGCTATGCTGATTTTGGGGGCTGGCTTTGCTTGTTTTGGTGCTGGCCTTGCTCATTTGTGCTTGGCTGGCTGTGATTATGTGCTGACGGTGCTGCCCCTTTTTCCTTTTTCTTGTGACCTGATGCTGGTACCTGTGCTGGTACCAGCCTTGTTGCTATTCTCTGGTGCTGGCTCCCTTGAATTCAGATTTGATGGTTATAGTCAGTTCAGATTTGAGTTACAGTTTATTTGATTTACTTGGGTTCAAGGCAGATTAGTTACGGGTCATCAAATTATACAGCAAAATAAAGAAAAAAATAATGCATTTGGTGTTTAATAGCACAGTGCCATTGGTACGGTACAACTAATTATCAGTTGTCTTTTAAATTATGTATAATGGCACAGTCCCAATGGTACCATTTCTATTTTTACAATATTTGAAATGCTTGCTATCTTTTTGAATTGTGTCTTGAATCCGAACCCGAACACGAACCCGTCAGTTTATTCGAACCCGAATCCGGTTTTTGCCTACCTCTGGCTCAAATCCTAGCTTCGCCACTGTCGATTGTACTCTTCTCATTTAATACCTGATGCTTACCCGTATTCTCTTCCGTTCAGCTCACCTTCCTCCCTCACTGTTCTGCACAGCGACTACCCCCTCCACTGCGAGTGACCCTCACCGCCTCTGCTAGCTAGGGTTCCTGCCGCTGGTACGGTTTGTTCAAGTTTTACTAATTTCTACACTTATTTCACTATTTTTTAACAAAACTGACTGCCTATCAGCAAAATTGATAGTCGGCACAGTCCTCCCCTTTTCTGATTTCAATATTTATCTCATTTCCCCCCGGCCGTGTTGGGTTTCCTCCACTATTCATGTGGCTCGGTTTTGCCAGGGTTGGGCGCTGCCATTGCTTCAGAATTTCCCTTCTTGCTCAACTACAGGTGCGTAACTTTTTCTGATTCCAATAATTAGTGGAGTTCATTTAGTACGGGTTAAACGTCATAATATCAACAGCCAGCTGCATTCAATTCTGTTAATTGATATTTTAATCCTTTCACCTTGCATAAAAAATAACTCCAAAATCCTATTATAGTTTCGTGTACATGTACTCTGCTTGACATAGAACAAGATCAATGGGCAAACAAACAATTATAGCATCATTCATATTTTCCCTTTGGTCAAACTTATACTGACATATCAAATATAGGTGCAGCATAGGCTCAAAGCCATAAAGCTACAATACAAGAATTGCGAGCTGACCTTGTATATTCTCAGACCATTAAAACGCTGCTGGTGAACCACTGACATGTTACATATCGATTAAAATAAACATTTGTTACCAGATAACCTCTAGTAAGCCTCCATAAAATTCAATGTTACACCAAGTTTCCGAGTAATTAAACTCAGGAAGCAGAAAGCCATACAACAAAAAGGATAGGTCAATACTAGTACCAAAACCATCAAAGGAGTTTCCGAACCTGAGAATATGTAAACCAGTATAAAATCTAGCGAGTGCCAGGCACTTAACAAAATTAAAAAGAGGGAAAAGAATAATGGTACCTTTCCGCGTATACATATCTTTCTCTCTGTTATTATCATCATTCTCATTATCACTTTCACTTACGATCTAGGTTAAGTTCAGCAAGAAAAGGAAAATGTTTGCAATTGGTCCGTACCATTACATGGAAGGCACCTACTAAATAGCTCAGTTAGAGAAATTGCAAATCTCGTCTCTTTTGCCATTTATTTTGCAGGCGAAAATAATTTGACATTTGCAACATGATGAACTTCTGCCAGTGTTGCTGGTGTTGCCGAGCAGCAATGCGATTGTAAGTTTCGCGAAACATTCACTACATATAATATACTACTAATAAGGAAGCACCGGAGCCACATTGATTGCGGCTTTATCTTTTCCAAGTTGTTTCTTTATTCGTCTCTACTTACGAGTTACGATACTCTTCACTTATCACTCTTTTTTTTGTCGTTTTGAATAAGATCCGATGAATCAAGATCTGATGAATCTTATCCCAAAAGAACCACAGGACACATCTGAAGAGTTCTGGTGTGGTTTTACACGGAAGAAGAAGAGAGGAAGTTAGTAAAGATGCATAGAGGCTTGGTTTTCGCCATTAATGGCGAGAGGTTTGAGGTGTCCGACTCGGACCCGTCGATGACTTTGCTTGAGTTTTTAAGAAGTCGGACTCGGTTCAAAGGACCCAAGCTTGGATGCGGCGAAGGTTTCATATACTTCTCTTACTTTTATTAGAATTGGGCCAATGCAACTTTTAAACATTGCTTCATTCCAACTCATTTTTCTTTATGTTTTTGTTTGCGTTTTGATTTCTCTATCTGTGATATTAATCTTTATCTTTTTTTTATTTCGCACGACTTAAAGAGTTTATATACTCTATTATTCTCATCTTAAAATGTATAAGATTCAAGTCTTTTTTTTCACTTCCAATTTAGGGGGTTGCGGAGCTTGTGTTGTTCTCCTATCAAAATTTGATCCAGTTACCAATCAAGTGAGCGATTTCTCTGTGAGCTCATGCCTGACACTGCTTGCCAGCATAAACCATTGTTCTGTTACAACTACTGAGGGGCTGGGCAATACCAAAGATGGCTACCATGCAATTCACCAGAGGCTTGCCGGGTTTCACGCTTCTCAGTGTGGGTTCTGTACTCCTGGCATGTGCATGTCTCTTTTCTCTTCCCTTGTCAATGCAGATAAAGACAATAGTAGGCCGAAACCGAGAGATGGATTCTCTAAGATCACGGTTTCTGAGGCAGAGAGGGCTATTTCGGGTAATTTGTGCCGATGTACTGGTTACCGGCCCATTGTCGATGCTTGCAAGAGCTTTGCTGCAGGTGCTGATATAGAAGATTTAGGTTTTAATTCATTTCAGAAGAAAGGGGATAATGGTGATGTTTTTACTGAATTGCCCTTTTATTCTTCTGAGGGGCTTAGCAGTTTCCCTGAGTTTCTGAAAACTGAGATCAAATCCTCTGTGGCTTGTCAATCTTTTGCTGGGGGCAGGTGGCACTGCCCCAAAAGCATAGAAGAGCTGTGTAATCTGCTCAATTCTGAATCGCTAAGTACAAATCGTGTAAAACTAATTTCTGGTAACACCTCTTCTGGTGTTTACCGGGAACAAGATTTCCATGACCATTACATTGATTTAAGAGGGGTCCCAGAGTTGAATATCATTAGAAGAGATACCAATGGCATTGAAATTGGAGCAGCAATAACAATTTCTAGGGTTATTGAATTACTAAGGAAAGAAAGCAAAAGCAGGGTCTTTGCTAAGCTAGCAGATCACATGGAAACAGTGGCATCAAAGTTTATCCAAAATATGGCGAGTATAGGTGGGAATTTAGTCATGGCACAAAGAGACCAGTTTGAGTCTGACATTGCCACAATACTTCTAGGTACTGCCTCAACTGTGAGTATTCTTTCGGGCTCAGAGAGGCTAAGTCTAACACTTGAGGATTTCTTACATATGCCTCCATGTACTAACAAAATTCTTCTCTTGAGCATTTACATCCCTTCTTGGGTTTCTTCTTGCAATGTTTTGTTTCAAACATACAGAGCAGCATCAAGGCCTTTGGGTAATGCAGTGGCATATGTCAATGCATCTTTCTTAGCACAGACTGTGATAGATGAGAAAACAGGAGATGTCATTTTGGATAATGTACTGTTAGCTTTTGGTGCATATGGAACAGAGCATGCAATCAGGGCTAGGAAGGTTGAGGATTTCCTGAAGGGTAAAACTGTCAATATATCAGCTCTCCTGGAGGCAGTTAGAATTCTTAGAGAAACTCTAGTAGTGAAAGAAGGCACTAGGCATGCTGCTTATAGGATGAGCCTAGCCGTTTCTTTTCTTTTTAAGTTTCTTTCTCCTGTTACTAAAGGCTTAATTGTGCCTGGAGAAAATGGTTGTGTGGGTGTTGAAAGAGGTACCAAATATTCATTTAGTGAAGGATCAATAAATGGGAATGTACATGAAGAATATCAGATGCTTCTATCTTCAAATCAAAAGGTTGAACTCAGCATTGAGCATCTTCCTGTTGGTGCAGCAACTAAGAAAATTGGAGCTGAAATGCAAGCTTCTGGTATGTATTCATGGAATTAAATTGTACAATTTTTTCTAGATTTGTTAATACAAGAACTCTTTGATAATTTGGTCTTGTTATTTTCCATATTTAAAAGTTTAATCATTTTGTATTTCAGAAGGGAAGAACTTGACATTATTACATCAAAATAAATGGAAAACCACTCAACATAGGTGAAACAGTCTGTGGTCTTTATAAAGTTTGTTACGTCCATTTTAATGGAAAATCGATTGATGTAGGTGAAGCAGTGTACGTTGATGACATCCCTTCACCGAGGGACTGTCTTTATGGTGCATTTATTTATAGCACAAAGCCTTTAGCCCACGTAAAAGACGTCAGGCTCTCTTCTTCGGCACATAAAGTCGTATCTGTTGTATCTGCAAGTGATATTCCAAAAGAGGGTAGTAATGTAGGAGCAAGCACTATTTTTGGATCAGAACCACTCTTTGCTGATTCGGTTGCTGAGTATGCCGGCCAACCAATTTCTCTTGTGGTACTCTTGTGAAGCTTTTGCATTTTTTTTTTAATATTATTAGAAATGGAATCATTACAATTTTAAAAAGGATGTTTCTAAATTAAATGATATTTCAAGATTTTAAACACTTTTTATTGTTCCTGTTTTTCCTGTTTGAAATAAAAATGGCAATTGTCTTTTGGAGAAAAATATAGCATATCACTTTCAATTTTACTTTTTTAAAAGTGAGATTCTGTTGCACATTTTTCAACAATTCAACCACTCAACAGGAATGTGCTACTTTGCAAAAAAAGATCTTACATTCTATATGTATCTGACCAAATTAGCCCTTAACTAGCTAAGTTTTCTTTCGAATAGGTCGCACAGACACAAACATTGGCAAACATGGCAGCAGGGCATGCAGTTGTTAGTTACAGCACTGAGAACTTGGAAGCACCAATTTTAACATTTGAAGAGGCAGTAGAAAGATCTAGTTATTTTGAGGTCCCTCCATTCCTGTATCCTCAACAAATTGGTGATTTCTCTAGAGGAATGGAAGAAGCTGATCACAAAATTATATCATCTGAGGTATATACACTTGTTGCAATAGCATTGGGTTGTACACGAGCACTGAGAACTTTTGTTGAGCATGCTTCTTATTTAGATATATCTTAGATGGAGAACTTCTGTGATCTTTCTGTTTAAGACCATTATCACTCTGGTTACATTTATTATTTTAAAAACTTCAGCTTCATTGACGGTATTATTCATTCTCTAACTGTGCAAATTTAAGCCGGCATGTATCTTTTCCAGGTTACTCTGAGCTCACAATACTGGTTTTACATGGAGATGCAGACTGCTCTGGCAGTACCTGATGAAGACAACTCCATGGTGGTATACACTTCAAGTCAAACCCCTGAGACTGCACAAAATGTGATAGCCAAATGCCTTGGCATCCCATGTAATAGCGTGCGTGTTATTACTAGAAGAGTTGGTGGAGGCTTTGGTGGAAAAGCTGTTAGAGCATTGCCTGTAAGTTTCACAAACTAATGCCAAGTGTTGTTGTAAATAACACTAAATATTTCATCTTTTACTTGCAAAAAGCATTGAACACTACTCAAGCACATTTAATACCTTGAATACTTTAGGTCCTGTTTGGTACTTCCATCTTCTTCCAGAATAAGGTGGAAGAAGAGAGCTTCCGGAAGAATTCTTCATCTGCTCTTTCTAATTTCTTGTAACAGTTTTCAGGTGCTAATTCTGGAAGAAACAAGTAATGATCCATAGAAAATAAAAAGAAAAAAAAAACAAGAAATTCTTCATATTAAAATTTTGTATCAAGTTTCTGGGAAATATTTGGGTCCAATTTAGTCATTTATTGATTGGTAGATTTTCTACTGGTATGGTTTGAGTTGAAACTTTCAAATAACCCAAGTATTTTGTTGTTCTTTGCATACACGAGTTATTTCTCTATGAACTGTGAGGTTTGATTTGCAAAAAGCCTAATGTTATTGTCACCAAGTTTTGTGGACTTGGGTTAGTCTGTTGTTCCACTGGTGTCAGGCACAGTACAGCCTGGCGTATACTTGGCTGTATCAGTAAGATATTTTTCTTCATACAGAGTTTCTAACTGGTGTCTTTTCCTTCAGAAACTTGTATTTGACAGGCATTATTTGGCTCTTTTTGATTTATTAAGTAAAATTAATTTAGTTTATTCAAATTTTGGTCTTTGTGGTGTTGCAGGTGGCAGCTGCTTGTGCACTTGCTGCCCATAAGTTGCGTCGACCTGTCAGGATGTACCTTGACCGAAAGACTGATATGATAATATCAGGAGGCAGGCATCCCATGAAAGTGACCTACTCTGTTGGTTTTAAATTTGATGGTAAAATCACAGCCTTGCATCTAGACATCCTAATTAATGCAGGTGCGACCCAAGATGTATCACTAATTATTCCCCATAACCTAGTTGGACCTTTAAAGAAGTACAATTGGGGTGCCTTATCTTTTGACATAAGAGTTTGCAAAACCAACTTGTGTACCAAGTCAGCCATGCGGGCCCCAGGAGAGGTACAAGGGTCTTACATTGCTGAAGCTGTTATAGAGAGTGTGGCTTCGTTTCTCTCCCTTGATGTCAGTTTAATAAGAGAAAAGAACCTCCATAGCTACGAAAGCCTCTCTTTGTTTTACAAAGGTATTGTAGAGGATCCATCTGAGTACACTCTCCCTTCACTTATTTCAAAATTGGTTTCCACTACCCAATATGGAGATCGAGTAGATGCAGTTCAATCCTTTAATAGAAGCAACATATGGAGGAAACGTGGTATTGCTTGTGTACCAATAGTGCATGGTGTGATGCTTAGACCCACCCCTGGTAAGGTGTCAGTGCTTAATGATGGATCAGTTGTGGTTGAAGTAGGAGGGATTGAGTTGGGGCAAGGACTATGGACCAAAGTGAAACAAATGACGGCATTCGGTCTAGGCCAACTTGGGTTTACTGGAGATGGTCTTTTGGAGAAGATAAGAGTTATTCAAGCTGACACACTGAGCATGATACAGGGTGGGTGGACTACTGGCAGTACCACATCAGAGTCTAGCTGTGAGGCTGTTAGGCTTTCTTGTGGCATTCTTGTCGAAAGGCTGAAACCAATTAAAGAAAGTGTGGAGTCACAAAACAGCTCACTCACTTGGAATGCTTTAATTAAACAGGTCTGTACTAAATTTGTGGCCACTGGCCATCATATTTGCATTTTAGGGCTCTCTCATACTGGGAGTACCTTGCACACTGTCATTACCATACTTTGGTAGCAACTAAGACTTAGCTGTGTAGGCACAACTTAGACTCGGCTGTCTAAACTTTAGTGTACATCAGCGTGCAATAGGGTACTATACAATCCAAAAAGACAAAAACCAGAAAGGAGAACATGCACCCGACGGTAGGTTTAAAACATTGTGTCCAGTACGTTCCAGTACTAGTCCTGATTAGTAAGTTTTGGTATTAATAATGCAGTGTTTTGTTTTTTGCACTTACCACCTGAACTTCAACTTAGGCATCTATGTCAAATGTGAACTTATCGGCGAGTGTATATTGGGTCCCTCCCATGGCTTCCATGTCCTATCTCAACTATGGGGCTGCAGTAAGTGAGGTATTTTTCTTTATGCATACCCTTACAGTAAATTGGTATTTCTCCAGCTTGACCTGTTTAGTAGAACTGCCTAGTACCATCACCTTTGGCTTGTTTAGTGATTATTTCTGTTGAAATTATCTTTAAAGCTTTGAGCTTCATGTAGCAATGGTAACAATCACAAGTCCCATATAGCATAGATGTTAAAAGAAAAAATAGTTATAACTAACCAAATATGTTAGCCTTTTCACTAGCACCAAATTCAACATAAAAAGTATTATAACTGAACTGTTAGTTGTGATGCAAATTGATTGAAATTATCAAAATTACTTGGATTTGTAGGTGGAGATTGATATTCTCACAGGAGCCACCACTATATTGCGAAGTGACCTTATCTATGATTGCGGTCAGAGCTTAAATCCTGCTATAGATTTAGGACAGGTCTGCTGTACTTAACAAAGTTTCACTAAGAGAAAAGATCAGTAAAAGCTGTTCTTCAGATTTAGGTTTTATGTTGCAGTTGCCATTCTAAACTTGTTTTGCTCTTCTCAGGTTGAAGGTGCCTTTGTCCAAGGGATTGGTTACTTTATGTTAGAAGAATACATGACCAACTCGGATGGGATGGTTACTTCAGATGGTACCTGGACATATAAGATTCCAACTGTTGACACAATACCTAAACAGTTCAATGTGGAGTTGGTTAACAGTGGACATCATAAAAACCGGGTGCTCTCTTCAAAAGGTAACTTATGTCTCTGTATGTCATTTAACTAAACCTTAAGTACTCTTTGTTGTAAATATTCGGTTATCTGATCTTTTGGTTTATAATTGGTACAAACCGAATTAATCTTAAGTCTGCACTGATTCGTTATTTAAATAATTTTTATATGTTTAAAAAAAAGCTATTTAATTTTTTGGGGGAAATGGGAAATTTTTTTATGGGATTTTATGGCTTGGATCTGTTTATGGCATGCCATGTTTCCTAACTTCATTGGAGGATGTAAAAGAAGACACATCTGTCTGTACCTGTACTGATACAAACTAGCCAGATTGCAGTTGTCAGTTATGTTTAACATACTAATATAATATCAGTGTTTTCTTACAGCCTCTGGAGAACCACCTCTACTCCTTGCATCATCTGTTCATAGTGCAACAAGAGATGCAATAAAAGGTGCAAGAGTACAGTTGTTTTCTCTGACAGGTTCCAAAGATTCTCCTTTAGAATTCCAATTGCCAGTCCCTGCAACCATGTCTGTGGTAAAGGAGTTATGTGGTTTGGACCATGTTGAGAAGTATTTGGAGGCTTTGGCAATTAGCTGAAAAATCAACAAATCATGTGAAAATGACATTGCATTTACTATATCACTGTTGTAATTCATTACGAGGGTTGAGGAATGAGGATACAAAAAATGCGAAAATGGCATTGCATTTACTATATCACTGTTGTAATTCATACACGAGGGTTGAGGAATGAGGATACAAAAAATTAAAGGTTGAGTATAGGTGAACTTCAACAACTAAATTTTTATTTCTTTAGTTATTTTTTATTTTTTTCGTTTGGCTGTCCTCAAGGGACCCTGATACAAGAGCACAGTAGTTTCCCGGCAAAGAAAAAAAAAGAAAAAACATAACACAAACAGTACAATAAATACATAAAAGAATCAACATAACTACACAAAGCAGCCCTTTGTACCAAAAGATCAATCAAGCAACGGCCTCTTCTCTGGGTATTTCTCCCTCTTGCTGTTTCAACTCTTCTTCCCTGAGTTTTCCTTCCTCTTTCTGTAGCATCTCTTCAATCTGTTTTAGTATCTCTTCCTTGTTTTCTTCTATGGGTATTGCTCTCTCAATCAGTTTCAGTATATCTTCCTTCTTAGCCAGCAACTCCTTGATCTTTCCATTGATCTTTCCTAACTTTTTCTTCAATGTGTCAACATCTTTAATTTTTTCACTCTTTTCTTCCTTATCTTTGCTCTTTTCCTTCTTTTCTTTGCCCTTCTCATTCTTGTTATTTTCTTTATCTTTTTTCTTCTTTCTTTTTCTCATTTCCATCCTTTTCTTTATCTTTCTTCTCATCCTCTGATTTCACTTCCTTTTCCTCCCCATCATTTTCTTTATCTTTCTTCTTTCCTCCTTTTTCTCATCTTCAGCATCTGAAACCTTTTCAGTGCTCTTGACATTTGGATGAAGTACCTCTTTGGTCTTTGTTTTGGTCTCCTCTTTGAGTTTGTTTTCTCCTCCATTTATAACATACACCTTGTATGGTATCTGTTTGAACAAAATAATCATCTTAGTAATTCCTCCTGATATAAAATAATCATCTTAGTAATTCCTCCTGATACAAAATAATCATCTTAGTAATTCCTCCTAATACAAAATTTCTTGCAAATCAGAAAAAAAAGAAAAAGGAAAGAGATAAATATGATACCTTTGAAATAAAGCAAGATGTCCGTAATCCAGCCAACAAGTCCCTGGAGATGAGATGTATGTCCTGTAATTTGAACTAGAACGAACGATGTGTCGCCTCAAGTAACTAGAAAAGGTGGTAGGCTCCTTCGAGATGTCATGGGAATGCCACGTCAGCTCAAGAATAGCTCTATTCTACTAACCTTAGCAAGAATAGAGCGGAGTTAGTGATATTAATAAAATATTTGATTCCTCTCAATTAGAGTTAGTTTAAATATTAAAGTAGTATTAAATAAAATATTTGATTAGTATTAAATAAATATAATATTAGCTTACTTTAGTATTAAATAAATATTAGATTAATATAATATAATATAATATTAGTTTAAATGTTAAATGTAATATATATTAGTTTAAATATTAAATTAGTATTAGATATAATATTAGATTAGATTAGTGTTAAATAAATATTAGTTTAAATATTAAATGTAATATAATATTAATTTAAATATTAGATTATTATTAAATAAATATAGTATCAAATTAGATTAATATTAAATATAATGTTAGATTAAATATAATATAATATTAATTTAAAGTTTTAATGTAATATATATTAGTGTAAATGTTAAGTGTTGAGTGTAATAATTTTAATATAAATATTAGATTAGTATTAAATAAATATAATATCAGATTAGATTAGATTAGTATTAAATAAAATATTATAATAAATATAATATAATATTACTTTAAATATTAAATGTAATATAATATTACTTTAAATATTATATTAGTATTAAATAAAATATTAGATTAAATATAATAAAATATTAGTTTAATTTTTAGATTAGTATTAAATAAAATATTAGGTTAGTATTAAAAAATATTAGTTTAAATGTAATATAATATTAGTTTAAATATTAAATTAGTTTAATTATTATTTAATTTATTTTCCTACATTGCTATTTCAAATATACAATCCAAACAACATTTTTTACTAACCCGAATAGTTCAAAATTAACATTATTCTCAAACCACTAGTTAGCACTATTCTCAACCACTAACCCAAAAATTACTAGCTAACTATTCTCAAACCACTCGGGTTAGCACTATTCTCAACCACTCGAGTAAATTTTTCAAGTTTTTCCACAAGACATCAAAAATAAAAGATGCAGTGTTTAGGCCTTCTTACTGTTCTATTTGATTTTTCAAGCCAGCTGTAGAAATAATTACAGCTCTCTTGAATGAAACAATCAGTCAAAATGTGTTTGCCCAAAACATATACGCAACCTTTACTAATTTCAAAACATCCTTGCATCTACAGAATAACAGAGCATTCTGTGCAAACACTCCAAACGGCACCGATATTGCCCAAATGCACTCGGAAAAACAACAAAGAAGTTAAACATTTGAATACAGAATTTCTTAAATTACAACTAGACTTTAAAATTTTGAAATGCTATTTGTTTACTACGGCTAGTGGTATTAGCCAATTGCATCCAGGTGTTTAATTTAGAAAACACAATAAAATAATCTGCAGAAAACAGTGAAGCGTAATTTACAGCCAACAACGGAAGAAAAATTTAACTCCACATTTTCTAACTGTACTAATTACCGCATAAAGCAGTTTAAAGCACAAAATTTCACCCAAAATAGCATATGCCAAACCAATTCCACCATTTTTCCCTCAATTTCTTAGAGAATAGAGAACTGACATTTGAAACTGACAACACGTAAAGGGACCAACAATATACAAAGAGAGAACTACTTTGAGGCCAAAACAAGCAAAAAACAATCAGACCATTAATTCATAAGAATTTGCACCTTCCAACTTTCCGACAAGAGTTTAGGGAAACCCCACATAGCACTAACCTAGGAGGCAGCTAATCTCCTACAAAGTTGCAACTGCAAGAGAAAAAGATAACCAATTAAAAACCAAGTTTAGAAACATAATATCCCCACGGAGTGAGGCTACAGTACTATGTATAGTGCATATTGGTCCATACTATGGATCAATATCTCTATTTAAAAAGTCCAACCAATTGATCTGAACCATTCAACATGATCTCCATATGAAAGTGTATAGGGGTATTCATCTGGTCCGGTTTATTTGGTTTTTAACTGAACCAGAAAAGTTCAGTTCAAATGGTTCGGTTTTTCAGTATAATTTGTCCAGTTCAGTTCAAATTTTGGTGTTATTTGGTTTATGTAGTTTGGTTCGGTTTTCGATTTCTAAAACCCTCGTTAACCCAACCGACCAATGACCACTGACCTGTAGTCCCTAAATCCCGTCCCTGTAAGAAAGAGAAAAGCAATTGAAAAAAAAAAAACACTAAGAAAGAGGAAAAAAAAAAAAGCAATCGAGAGAGACAGATAGAGCAATGGTCGGTCTTTTCAATGGAGGGGGTTATCCGAGATGATGGAAGTTGGTTTTAACCGAACCGAACCGATGAACACCCCTAAAAGTGTAATTTGTAGATCAAATTTTACATATTTTTTAGAATTTTTTTACTATTTTAGATAGGTAGAAAATCACTTGATATAAAGATATTGGACCATTCAAAAGTAGTGATTTTCAACTATGTAAAAAAAAGTAAAAAATGCTAAAAAATGCAAAATTTAGTCTGCAGGTAACTTTTCATATGGATGAACAGTTTAGATCAACTATTTTGAATTTGAAAACGAAAATATTCATCCGTAGTACAGACCAATATGCGCTATGCATAGTTACCATAGCCTCACTCTATCCCGACATATGTTATTTACTGTAAAAATGTAAGATATGACATACTTTGCCAGCTTCATTCCATTCCAGCTAATTTGCATCTTAGCTCCAAATTTCGATTTTCCTGTAGCAATCAAAGTTAGATCTTTTGTAAGGAAAAAAAAAAGTGTCATGCACTATTTTCATATCAACCACGGTTGACTCCATTAATCTCCCATTGTTGCTCCCGATATGGTACCAGCATATGACAGTTGGTACCAGTCACAGTCCAAGAGTAACCCTTATCTTCTCTCGTTTAATTTGAAAAACTTTAGTCTTGTTTATTTGGTATTTCCCTACGGAGCTGGTAGAAAAACCCTTTATTTGCCTTCAGTACTGATCACCTATAGCTGGGTACATATAAGTTGGGAGGGATAGTATAATCCCCTGGATAAAAATATTTGAGATTATTCTAACCACAAAAAAGGGAAAAATAGATAATATTTATTAAGAAACAATTTAATTTCTGTAACACCATCGAAAACAAAAATGAGAAGGAGAGCCTTCTAATTATGGAGAACATAATTGCTCCATTCTACCTTGCATGTGGGTAAAGATTTTAATAGAGCAATTTTGGCTTCATGCAGCGCTCGGACTATAGAATCAACACAGCACTGCATATGGTTCGTTCGCTGCATGAACCCAAAACTGCTCTGTTAAAATCTTTACCCCTTGCATGCAGCACACGAGGAGGGGCAGTTTAGGCATTACTTTATAAACCCAAAAAAAACTGTGGTGTTGACCATACATACGGTTGATATTTCTAATACTTTAAAATGGGGCAGACAACATTTGTAATGTCTGACAAGCATGCACAACAATTGCCCAAGAAGTTGTATCAATTAATAAAACAAACCACTCACTTGCTCAAAAACCACAGCAGAGGTCTTTTCGACCTGACTCGTCAGACTTTCAAGCTTACGTAACATACTCCCATACAACTCCTCAATCTCATGTGTATACGCATTAGCGGGCCCACCAACCAGCTTCTCTAACCTCTCTACAGCAAAACCCTCTGTTGATACATCGAGTACTTTCTGCTCTCGTGCCTTTTCTTTCAGGGTCACCAAACTACCCTCTTTCTTGATCTTCTTCTTCTCTCCTTCACTACTGAAAATTTACATTATTGCCATTTTACTCCTTTTAGTAAAATACATACTTGGTACAGAATTGTCATATGCTGAAAACACAAGCTAACTGAGTGTTAAATACATACTAATTGAATTTCACAAGTTTATTTTGAGTGTGTATTTCTTTTATATATAAGCAAGTTTAGCTATTTCCGGAACTGTGAAACTAATAACAAGTCCAATATTACATTGCTTACCAAAATTTCATAATAGACAAATACTAGCCAGTCCCAGATTGTTTAGATGTAATATTCAACAACAGGTTGAAACAATTTAATAACTTGATGAGCTTTAGGAGGTTGCACATATAAAGCTATTGTACCAAATACATGTAACATGGCCTAAATATATAAAGAAAGAAAATAAAACTAATTATGCAATTTGTAAACCAAATGCATGATTCAATGCACAACAAGTACTAACCAGATCACCATAGCATTAGCATCATCCATCCCTCTTATGACACATGGCACCGAAGGAAGAGCTGACATGTTAGCAGAGAAAGAGCCATACTGACCTCCACTGGAGCTGGGCCCCACATTCAAAACACGCAGAGACACAGGCTCAAGCACTGGATTTACACCGGGACTAAGCAAAAATGCCCGGTGGTCATGGGTGTGAACTGCTCGGTTAGGTGAGAGAGACGAAGAGAGAAGGAGAAACACACAGGGAGTGTTGCTACCTAGGGTTTTGGCGAGAGAAACCGACACAGCGAGCTCTCTCATAGAGGGACGAAGGGATGAGCTACGGCGGAAGGAGAACCAGCCGACTGGGGAAGAATTAGGGAAATGGGATTGTACTTGTACAAGGGAGGCGTCGACATGACCAAGAGAGGAGAAGAAAGAGAGAGGGGAGTTGAAGGTGAAGAGGTGGGAAATGAAGAGGGAGGAGGAAGAGGAGGGGGTGGGGACGGGGACGGATGGGGACGGATCGAAGTCGGAGAGAGGAGGGGAAGGGGAAGAGGGGAGGGAGAGGTGGCCGCCGAGGAGACCGGAGGAGTCGGAGGGGGATGTTGAGGCGAGGTGGAGGAGAGAAGCGAGAGCGGCGCCGGAGATGGAGAGGTCGGAGGGAGGAGGCGGCGGCGTCGCCATTGAAGAAAGATTGGAACTTTTCAGGGGATTTGACAATTTGATGGGAAGAAACAAAGAAAACCTTGGTTTGATCGAAAGTCAAGGCCTCGAGGCCTCGACGGAAGGAATTCAGATCCTCTGTGTTACTCGAGAAAATAAAGTGAGTCTCAGCCGGTGGATTTAAATTTACACGAATCTCAAAGCACAAATAATACTGCCCCCTCCAATCACCCGAATATCCACCGGCTGAGAGCTCATTTTATTTTCTCGAGTAACACAGAAGATACTGGTTCTCGAGGGAAGAGAAGAGGGGCAAGCAACCTTGGTACCCGGTCCCATGTGGAACTCATGGATCCCCTTTAATATTCGTGCCTAGGCAGATCGGACGGTGCGGATCTCAACTCCAAATTTTAGTTGCTTTGAGGGCAAGTGACTGCTATTACTATGCAAGTTAGGCCTCATTAGTTTTAGTCCCAACCAAACACCACCTCTGACATTACTATGCATAAGCAAACACACTCCAGATTGTTTTAGTAAATAGGTTAATTGCTTGACTTTATATCAAATGAATTAAAAAACTTATAAATCTGACATGTAAACACATTAATAACAAAGTACATTAGTTTTAACTATTTGGATTCATAGTTGGAAATTTATTTTATATATTTTTAAGTCAATAGCATGTAGGGCTGGACAAAATTGCTCGAACTCGTAACTCGCTCGTTTACAACTCGCTTTAACTCGTTCATTTACAGCTCGAGTTCGCTCCAACTCGAGTTGGCTGACTCGTTTAATAAATGAGCTGAGTTTGAGCTCACCCCAACTCGCTCATTTATAACTCGAGTTACACAGTATTGATCACAATAAATCCCAGAAATCCAGACCCTGTAACAAAACCCAAATCCCTCAGACCCGATTACCCGAAGTCCCGAACCTAAGTCCTACTCCCGTCCCACGAGCTGGTTAAATGAGTTATAAACGAGTTGTGAGCCAACTCGAGTTGATAATGAGCTAAATTCGAGTTGGCTCTACAGCTCGTGATTACCATCCCAACTCGAGTTGACTCGCTCGTTTATTTAACGAGCTGAGTTCGAGTTGGAGGTAACTCGCTCAAACTCGGCTCATTTACAGCCCTAATAGCATGAAAGGCCTTACGCTATTCATAACACCTAAACCAAGCTCTTTATTGAATTAAGGATAAATTTTTTTATGGCTCATATATAATATATGAGAGAAAATATTGGTCATGTAGTTATTTGTCTTTTACAAAAGATATGTAATGTGGAATTTTAAACGAAAATGGTTGCATTTAAAAATAGAGACTGTCCATGACGCACCACCACATAGGCCAAGTGAAATTTAGACAATATTACTTGAATAGGACTATTTGTTTATTTGCAATAGGAATTTGTTTTTATTAATATAAAAAAATAATAAATTTTGAATTCTACACATTGTTTAACAGATTTCGAAAACTGTCCAAACCGCAGATTTATTTCACAGTTTTAGGCTGAATTACCGCAAAATTATTCCACGGTTTTAGGCATTAAAAAATGCACGGTTTTGCAAAACGAGTTAAACCGCAAATTTATTTTGCAGTTTTAATTTTTTTAATTAAACAAAAAAATATTATAATTTATTTATTTATTGTATTGAAATATTAGAAATATTTTACATATTTCTTTGAAAATAGATGAAATACTATATAATTTGATTTATTAGAAAGACTGCGACAAATAACCCGGATTAACAATTTTTAGATCGAATTTTTTGCGGCTGTAAGAAAAATTAAAATTTTCTTTGTGTGTTATTAGAAAAAAAATAAAAATATTTTGAATATGAGTTATTGATTCTGGTTTAAAAGTTACTTCTAAGTAAATATAGAAAATATTGTGATTCTTCTATTTTTGAAAAAACAAAAAAAAGTTAAGTTTTTTAAGCAAATTTTTGTCAGAGATTTTTTTTATTTTTTAAATAGAATGATCATAATATTTTATATATTTACCTAGAAGTGACTTTTGAACCGGGATCAATAACTCACATTCAAAATATTTTTATTTATTTTCCAATAAAACACAAAGAAATATTTTAATTTTTCTTACAACCGCAAAAAATCCGATATGAAAAATGTTGATCCGGATTATTTGTCGCAGTCTTTCTAATAATCAAATTATATAGTATTCCATCTATTTTCAAAAAATATATAAATTATTTTTAATATTTCAATAAAAAATAAATAAATTACAACATTTTTGTTTAATTAAAAAAAAAACTTAAAACCACAAAATAAATTTGCGGTTTTCCAAATCCCAAAACCGTGCATTTTTTAGATGGCTAAAACTGTGGAATAATTATGAGGTAATTCGGTCTAAAACTGTGAAATAAATGTGCGATTTGGACAATTTTTAAAAAATTTCAGACTGGAACGTAGATTTTGAAATTTAATATTTTTTGGATATTAATAAAAATTTCGGGAAAACAGATGAGACCATCTAGAAAATCCACATCTTCTGCATTAACACTGCGTACCATTTGAGTTAATTTATGAACGGTACGTAAGATGAGAATTGGGACCAATGCAAATGCAATGTTTGGGAATGGATAGCGTGGATTTAAATGGGACGGTACAGATCTGAACTCACAATTTGTCCTTCAATATTCGTGTGGATTTAAATCAGACGGTCCAGATCTTAACTAAAACCCTATTCCTCCATTAGTGAGGATTAGGGTTAGTTAGTTCAGGGGATTCGAATTCCGGAGACTCACTCGAGCTTGCTGCTTGCCATTTTTTATAGAGAGTAAATAAAATCAATCAAATTTTGCTTTACTAAAACCCTAATCCTCCATTTAGAGAGAGAGAGAGAGAGAGAGAGAGAGAGAGCGCGACAATGGAGGAAGAGAACACAGGCCCGTTCCGACGAACCTCGTCCCGTACGAAAAAGATGGCCACAAAGATGTCGGCTGCTCTCGCCAGCACTGACAATCGCACTCAGGTCCAATTTTTTTCCTTGGTTTTTCAATTAATTATTCTCTTCCCTTTTTTGCTTGTGAAAGGTATGAGCATTAGTATTTTCGTTATAAAAAACCAGCATTTAATTCAATCATATCTTATTATATATGATTAAATGAGAAGATTTTTCATCTAATGGATCACACAACTTAGGCAAATATTTGTTCATTTAATTTTTCGAGGCTTGCTTGAAGCTCAACACTAAGGTTCAATTAGCATTTTAGTATATTTAGTTCAATTCTGTGCTTAGTTCTGAAAAGGGTCTAGCTATCAATTCTGTAATGACATGAAATACAGGCTGCACTGGCACGGCTGGAGGCATTAGAGAGTGACAACGCGGGACCTGAGATCGTAGAGGTTAATGACGACGAGTATGATTCTTTGGATGATGATGATCAAGGTACTCAAATTAATATTTTCATTTATTAATATACTGTCTGGTACGTCTCAATAGTCAATACTAAGCAGCCTGTACTAGGACCAGATACACTATGCAATTATTATGGCACAGAGATGAAAATTTTATTTTTTTTGTGACAGTTTGTATTCAGTGGTTAGGGGTGTCAATGTACCCTTTTATCCGTTTACCCGACCCGTATCGTATTCCATAAGATGGGTACGGGTAAAGGTAAGGTAAAGTTTTTTTTCATTAACATAACGGTGAATGGTACGGGTAAAGACTATTTTGTACCCATTACCCATACGTTAATTATTAAAAATAAAATTATATATATAAATATATATATATGGAGATGATGCATGATATGATCTAGTTTTATTCATGGCCCATATATATCTATTCAATGACACTCTTTTATCTATTTACCCGACCCGTACTGTATTTCATAAGACGAGTATGAGTAATTTTTTTTTTCTTCAGCTTATCGGGTATGGGTACGGGTAAATTTTTTTCCATTAACTTAACAGGTAAGGGTATGCAAATGCTTCCACCCGACCCGTTTCGTACCGATTGACACCCTCTATCAGTGGTACTGACAGTAAGATCCGACGTATAGCTAAATTTCAGCTTACTTTATATGCTTGGTATGAGCCTTGTTATTTTTTTATTTTTTTTATTTTAAGCCCGTAGGCACTCACACAACACACTCACTCATGCGACTCGAACCCATGTTCTCCCGTGGGAGAACTGATGCCTTATCCATCTGCTCTACGCAGTGTTGGCGTATGAGCCATGTTATACTGGTATCATCCTGTATAGTACTTTTGGCTTGCATAAAACCTAAGTCTTAAATCCTGTTCCTTTATTGTGGTGCATGTAGTAGTTTTTCTATTTGTATTGCAGTTGATGTACTGATATCATCCTGTACTGTAGTTATCTGTGTTTTTATTTTCATCTTTTTCTTTTTCTTTTTGTGAAATAACAGTGTATGCTCAAAGGAAGCAAGCAAAGGGTACAAAAAGAAAAACTCGACAAGCTAAAGCATTGGAAAATGCAAAAAGGGCTCCTAGATCTTTCATAGAAGTATTACATGAGGTAAATCATGTTCATTGTTTTGGTTTGAATAAGAAATCTCATTTTTCAGTTGATTCAGAAATCAGACACACAGTATAGTCCTAAGTTGGTGGTGAATTAATTTAGCTCTTCTTCCCAGATTTCTTAATTTTTGTCTCATGTTTTATATTTTATATTGATTAATCAGTCAGATTTAAGTTACACCATTCGCGTGCACCTGTACATTAATTCATGTCAGCTTTTGAAATATTTGCTATTTATCCCTTGGTTGTACCAGGCATAGTTCTTTAACACTTAAATTTCAATTTTTGCAATCTTTTTATAAACCACAATAGGCGAATCTAGAGTCATTACCTCCACATGTCCCCACATATTTGCGAGCTGCAGTGGGCCCGCCTAGCACTGCATCTCGTCGTTACTTTTGCACAGTATGTGGAAATGCTGCAAACTACACTTGTGCGAGGTGTGGTGTTAGATTTTGTTCATGTAGGTGTCAGGTGATACATAATGATACTCGTTGTCTGAAGTTCGTAGCTTGACTAGGTATATTAGAACCTGTTTTTCTTTGTTGTCACTTGTAAATTTTAACATGGTATTGAGTATAAAAGATTTATTTTTTGTGCTCATAGTATCTGTTTTCTCCTGCTGCCTTTTCTTATAAATTTGCATGTATATTTGAATTTCTTTTGGGTGGTTGGTTTTAAAAATGGCATGGTGGTATTCAATTCATTTAAAAAGGCATGGTGATACATTATATTGTTTTAGTATTGTTTTTTCCTCACGTTAATTAAATAAGTGCTGACTAAACTATAACCAAGATCCCAGATTTTGGTTGTTTATTTCCTTTATATAATAGAAATCAATGCGGTTTAAATCCAATTTGTCGAAATCCTTTTACCTTTTTCACACTGGAAAGATTGCATATTCATGGAATTATGGTTTAACTTTAACCCAAGGCATTTTGTTCGGAAATTCTAAGCACTTGCATAGATAATCCCTTTTGCAATGACAAAATGCGGTTTAAATACAATGCTTGTACAAATCTTTTACCTATTTCACACTGGAAGGATTGCAATTTCATAGAAATGCAGTTTTAACTCTTAAGGCATTTGGTGCAGAAATTCTGAGCACTTGTATTAAATAATCCCTTTTGCAATAACAAAATGATTTAAAATCTTATTACATTATTAGCACAAGACCAATATCCAATGAAAAATAATGTATCAATCGCCAACCTCTACACTTGTCCATGTATCCAATCACAAGCAAAACCAAATGCAAAATGTATCAAGAAAATCCAGCCTAACTGGTACATTCAAGTACAAGACTCTGTATGTACCTTGTTAATAATATTCTTTATCTTGATTAATTATCATGTATGTATAAATCAACAAACGGGGAGATCATTCGGAGGCGGTTCCAAAGTTCCAAGCTCACCGATTCCATCTGGCACTAAGAATGCCATGGCGAGACCCCAATTGATGTGCACATCCAAATGGCAATGCATGAGCCACACACCCGGGTTATCTGCCACGAATCGAATAACCGCCCAACCGTTTACCGGCACAGTAACTGTATTCCTCAAAGGCGGATCAACTAGGTTAAATTTCGACGTGTCCTTTTTCGGGTTGAAGTTACCAAACCCTTGTGCCAAGATGTAGAAATCATTTCCATGTAGGTGTATCGGATGGCTTTCGCCGGCGAATATGTTAGTCCCTTGCAACACCACTTGCACTACCGACCCGTATTTCAACTTGTAGACTTTTGTACCGGGAACCGGTTGCCATAGGCCTCGGGAAACATTTTGTGCGGTGTAGTCAAACTGCACCGGCGGGACCGCAGGGAAGTCTGTGGTAAAGACACCTGGCACACCATGGTAGTGTGCTTGGAGTATAGAGAAATTGGAAGGTAGAACAAAGGAAACATTGTTCATGCTCGCTGTGAAACGGGTCCCGTTAGGTCCACCACACTTCTGGCCAGGCTGGCAGTTGAACAGCCCCAGGCCCAAGGTGAAAAAGAGATTTTCATCAACTGGTTGCGGCAACTTGACGGGTTCTAGACTCCTAAAACTCCCGGCAAATTTTGTGGCAGTGTCAGTATCATTAAAAGCTGGTAGCTTAGGAAATGCCGGTGATTTTTTACCTGGTTTAATGGTTTGAGTGCCATAATCTATGATAGCAGTGGTGGTAGTGTTGTCGAAAGGGACGCCTTGGGTGCTGGCGTAGGCCCGTGCCGCCAGGTAATAGCGGCGCGGTGCCTGGTCAAAGGTGACCAGCACGTCAGTGGTCTGGCCGGGTCCCAGCATGAGAACAGAGGTGTCGAAAGGTCTATCATAGGATGCATCGGCCCCCACCACTGTCATTTTGTGACCAGCAATTTGAATGAATAGTTCGGTGTTTAAGGCCCCGTTGATAAATCGAAAGAGGTTGGTTTCACCTGCCTTCACGGCAAATATTGTTGTGCCTGTCAAAACGCACAAACAACCAACCAAAGTATTAGTTAAATTAGTTGGATTAATTAATTTGACTACTTGTATAGTCTACACAAATTAATTAAATCACCTCTGCTAGAGCATTTATAAAGATCTCCAGGTTGTCCATTAATCGTGTATGCATCAGAAATATCTGGTGCTGCTCCGTACCGGGTTGCATTTCTGATTACATCAATAGGATTACGGTCCCACCACTCTCCTGCAATAATTAATTAATGGTGAAAGAATATATATAGTGTTATATCCCTCATCTCTTCACTTCACATAAATGTTTTCTTGATGGAACACATATATATAATTTACTATTTCTAGCTAGTATGAAAGTTGGTTGTTCATGGAAATTGTATCTATGTAAATGAATGCAACAATTAGAACTGGTACTATTTTTTAATTTAGGTGTAAATGAGTGGTCGGATTGTACAGGCAACTTTTAGAATATAGCGTTATATTAAAAGCTCTTACTTTAGTAATTGTTATTTTTTATCATGTTAGTATATACCTTGATCAAAACCTAATAAGAGCAATTGAAGTACATTATCATGATTTCCCACATGGATGATGCATGCACCAGCAGGGCATTTTAGTAATTCCGTTTTAACTGGTGTAAGTTGAAAAACAGGAAATTACTCTTTTACCCATGGCCCAGTTCCATTTCATACATTCAAATTGTCTGGTGGTTAGGTCTCAAATTGTTTTCTTATCTTTTTCTCTTTATGTTTTCTCTTCTCTCTTAGTACAAAGGACATCTTTCTCTTGTTCCATTAACAAAAGAAAATTGTCCTTTTCTTTCATATCTACGTCTTTTTACAAAATAGGCCTAAAAATCTAGAAAAGAGTAACACCTTTAATTTTGCTGGAAATAAGATAGACACTTCTTTTAAAATATCATGGATTCCTAAACAAACATATATAGTGATATATTTTTATTTTTGTTTCCTGTCATTGTCATTTAACTACTTAAGACTCAAATTAATGACGCACTCAACTGCTTCATGCATGCTAATCGTTTAAAGTATATCTAAGTCAATCTGCCTATGGGCTTTTGAAAATAAAAAAAAATATATATCTAAGTCAATCTTATATTCGTTGACAGTAAATGCATGAACATTAGAAATATTTGAAGTTTATTTTTCAGAAATCAAAAGGTTTAGAAATTAACCACACCAACTTGGTTGTACTGAAACTATTAATGGTCTCTTATATTAATTGGTCTTGTATCAATCAAACTATTTAACATTTTTATATGCATGCATTAATTGCTGGAGTTGTTGGCATGCATGATCATGAATTATTTGACATTTGAAATTATGATTGAGTCATCAAATAAGCAACAAATTAAGGTGGGTTCACTGAATCTCTTTTAATTAACATGATCAGTACTTAGTAGCCAAGCTTATTATTAATGTACATGAAATGATATTCCTTTGAAAATTCAGAGAGTTAAATAATTTTCAAAATCATGCTTGTGCGAATAACGTTAAATTACACGAGATAGATGATAAAGAAGTGCGTACTAACTTGGAAGTAGGGCCAGAAAGAAAGAATCTAAGAATTTAAGTGAAATACTTTTCTAGGATCCATGTTTCTTGCATTTTGGGCAAAAATTTCAAGAAAACATTGTGAAGAAAAAAAATATATTACTTTCTTCTAGAGTGGGAAAAATGGCATGCCGGAGCCGGCTCCGTCACGGAATGGCACGGTAACGGCATGGAACGGCACGGCACGCGTGTCGGTCACGTGCCGTGACTCGCGTGTCCCGTGCCGTGACCATTCGCGTGCCGTGACCAATTGTTGGCAAAGAAGACACGACACGGCACGGCACGGCACGGAACGGAACACGGAACAGCACGGCACGGGACACGCGAGTCACGGAACGGAAAACACGCCAGTCACGGCAGTCACGAGGCAATATACTAACATACCTTCCTATAAGGTATAATTTTATTTTAATTAAAATATTTACATTTAAATTTCAATTAAAATATTTGAATTTTAAAGAATCGTTTCATATTTTTTTTTAAAACGTTAAATGCGATCAAACGTGACTAACGCACGCCGTGACTCGCGTGCCGTGACCACCCCTCGTAATTTTTGTCACGGCACGGCACGGCACGTGAAAAATTTACTTGGTCATGGCACGGCACGGCACGTGACCAAAGTCACGGCGTGTTAGTCACGGCACGGCACAGCACGGCACGTTTTTCCCACTCTACTTTCTTCCATTTTTCTCTACTTTCTAACAAATCAAACAACATTAATCCTATATATAAAATTTGCTATTTTCTCAGGTATTCTTTGTTTTCTACCATATCAAATGGCCCTAAATAGAACTCTATATATATATATATATATATATATATATATATATTCCATTTTTCTTTATTTTCTAACAAATCAAACAACATTAATCCTACAAAATTAGCTACTTCCTCAATTTTTCTTTATTTCTGCCATATCAAATGGTCCCAAATATATATAGAACTCTATATATGTTTTTCATTGTCTTAGTTGAAAAAACCTTTTGTGCTAATTCAATCATTAGATTTAATTTGAAAAGAGTTTAGGTTTGAACAGACAAAATCATGAAAAGACAGTCATGTGATGCTGTTATTCAGCTTAATTATTTGTAAAGAAAAAAGTTGTTGCAAGAAAGAAAGGCAGATCTGAAATAGTCAACATAATCACCTCTTATCATTTTGTTTCAACATTTTTCTTCTGCTTGAATATTGTGAAAATAGTATTAATTAACTAACAATTCA
This sequence comes from Carex kokanica, assembly GCA_025461125.1. Taxonomy (NCBI): domain Eukaryota; kingdom Viridiplantae; phylum Streptophyta; class Magnoliopsida; order Poales; family Cyperaceae; genus Carex; species Carex kokanica. The sequence continues at coordinate 163,148 of JAJGRX010000889.1, forward strand.
TGAATACTTTTAGGAAAAGTAAATTGATATCTACTTTATCAAGCCATGCTCCAAAAGTATATCGGATTGCATAATCATTTTGCAACCCACATACCGGTAAATTATTCAAAGTTCCAAACTTCATTAAAAAATATGGAACTAAAACAATATACAATAATATAATTCATATATGTCATATGTGGAATATATATATATATATGTGTGTGTGTGTGTGTGTGTGCATTGATTCGCCTCAAGCTTTACAAATGATGTTCACATTGGACATGTTTACAATGCAAGCGTGTCAGTTAATTCCTCTACATGGAATTTTATGAGATTAATTAATAACAATTAACAAGCCTTAGGTACATAGATGGTTAAGTAATTGAGCTTAAGTACGTAATTACTAGCTTGATTTCCGTGGATATATTTTCAAGTGGTGCAATCCAACTTATGTGCTCTGATATATGGATCCAATCATTTCTAACCACTAATAAACTAAAATTAATGTGGGTCACACATAATGCCTAGCTTAGCATGATACCTTTGCCAATGCTTACCGAACCTATATACTTAATATATATATAGTTAGATTGGATGGATAAATTAATTAAAAAAAATTGCCCCCAGATAAAGTTTACTAATTAACAAATATATATACTGTAGTATGTCCTTTAAATGTAGAGCTAATAATTGATAAGGCATCTTCACAGCTTGCTACCACCAGGCCACCACCATTGGTCGATCACGCACCAAATTAAGTAATAATGATTTCATGTTCCCGTTTTCAAATAATATAACCTTTTTAATCTTAATCAACCCACAAATCAAATTTGAGTTGCATATATCGATCCTGTTGTTTGTTATTTTTTCTGGATACATTATTTTACCAAAGAGAAATATTTTATTGAAAAAAATAAACGAATAAGTGACATAGATCAGAGATATATACGTACCTAGAATAACTGGGATTTCTTTATCAGGTTTTTTGAAAGGATAATCTCCCCTAGGATGTATAATTAGTGCACCATACACGGTTGCGCGAAGCCATGAGCTATGTGCATGCCACCAGAGAGTACCAATCTGACCAAGTACCGTGAACCGATATGTGTAGCTCTCGCCGGGCCGGATCGGACACTGTGTCACAAACTCTGGTCCATCTGCCCATGCAGTTCTAAACTGCCTAACCCCATGCCTGTAAAGTGAAATGATTTTATAAATATTAATTTCTTAAACTTTTTTGAAAGGAAATTCAAATTATGAATAGGTTGGCAATGAGTGCATAATAATAGGTTGTTTTTATGTGGCATATTTGTACATGCATACATACCAAGGTACATTAGTTTCAGTATTTCACTAAATGAAATGAGCAAGGACTTGAAACAGTGTGCTTAATTCCATCATGCATAAGTAGAACCTTAATTATAATTAGTATGGTTCTGTTCGTTCTATATCTAACTCTAATTGACAAAGTAGATTTTTTAAGTAAGTCCAATGTTCTATATATACATACACATTAATTCCTAAGCCAATATCAGTTGTTTTGCATGCATGTAATTAAGATGAAACATTAAACAAGTATTACTTGCCACATGCCAATGCATGTATATAAAATATGACAATGTATACATACGCGCGAGTTAGGTAAAACATTTGGTTTTACGAATATCATTGACTTTTGTTCTCCATTACCCCCATAATTATTAACACCTATATATATCAAACAAATCTGGTATCTGCATGCTTTCACATTAATTTGAGGAGAATTTTACTTGCATTTATAATTAAGTACATGATGAAGGATGCATGACTAATCATAAAATATATATATGTTGTACCAGTGCATTGTGACATTGTATATTGCTTTGTTGATAACCTTGACCTCTAGAGTATCTCCATCAGTGACCTCTAATGTGGGCCCAGGAAATTGGCCATTCACAAATATTCTATTGTGTGCCTTGCACAGCCTCTTCACTGGCGATTCTTGCACCTGGTCCATTTGAAAAATACAAAATCGGTTACTAATTTATACAATATTATTTTATGTAAACATGAATAAACAATATATCAAAGCTAACTAAGTACTAAACGGTTTGAGACATTCTCATAACTAATTAAAAAGACAAGTTTTCTTGGTAAATGGCAAATGCTTAATGTTAGCTTTCAACATAGAAAGATAACAAACTTAATTAACATACCATTCCATGAAAACTAATTAACAAGAAATAACAGATTAATGTTTTGAAAACTATGCTTTGCTAGCAAGGAGAGAAACACATACAACAAACTCATGGTAATGGTACTCTGCATGGCTGTGTGCAAAGAGGTGGGCAAACCAAAGGATGAAAAAGAGACAAGAAGGTTTCATGACGATGCTTGAGTAAGCCTCCATTATATCCTAATTTGGAGTGTGTACTATAATATATTATGTTGTGCAATGGGAAGACTGATTCATGGCCCCTTTATATATGTGTTTTGGGAGGATAGGTTTTGGTTTGTGGTGAATGGTTCAATATATTCAATTGTTATTTTTACCAAAATAATGTGGCCAAGTCTATGTGGCCTCACATGTACGACTAAAAAATTGATTGGTACTAGGCATCTAACTTATTAGAGACTAGTGATAGTGTCACTTTTCATGATGCGTTTCAAACAAGCTAGCTAGGCTTGTTATGAAACGAAACTACAAAGGATACCCCAGCTTTATTTAACTTTTGTGGATCTCAGCTCATGCCAAGCTTTCATTCAAAAAGACTATGATTTTATGTTACAAATTAAATGAAATATTTTTCTACTGGTTGTGAGGAATATAAGGAGACATGTTCTACACTTTAATTTAACATATGGCGGTGCCTTGCTTTTCTTTCTATTTATTAATTTATTTATTAGGGACAAATTAAGCCCCGATTGTTTTATCAAGTAATTAAACAATAGATTATGCACAATGTATTCCTCAGAAAGTGAGAGTTAATTGAGAAAAAATAGTAGTACTAATATTACTCATGAAATTAATTAAAGTTGATATTAGGTATATATATAGGTATATATATAACTCATGAAATTAATTAAAGTTCAGGGAGAAAGAGACCTCTTGGGAAATTTGATTTCAAGCTTTTAATTGGTATTAGGAAATAACCTAATTATACAAATATTCTAAAATAATTTTAGCATGAGATGAGAATTAAAAATCTCAAATTATCTCCATTGACAAGCTAGCGCTGATTTTCGATCCGTAACCTTTTTAATTACATTGAAGAAGACAATTAATATATACCTAGTTAGCTAGCCAATTATATAAATACTCTGATACAATATTGAAAGAAGTGGCGAATTTTGGTATTACATAAGAAAAGAAATATTACCATTCATCCTTTATAATATTGATATTCGTATATATATTGTATGAAACAAATAAATAATCTAAAACTTAATTAATTAAGATGTAACGAAACTCAATTAAGATGTTTCACATGTGAGTAGGTATTGATCATAATTCCACCTAATTAATACAACTAATTAGAATTGAGCGGCTTCAACGAAAATGGAAGATAGACGTATACGTACTAGCTAGGCATTAACCAAATTAATTACGTACGGGTTGGGTACGTCATAATTGGGTAGCTTTTGCACATCTTTGCTTGATTTCAAAACATAATATTAAATCTTGTTTTCTTCTTCTTCTTTTTTCTAATGAGAAGTCAGCTTTCTATTTCATTCAAAATTATTTTTTGTCAAATTGAAATAATTGCACTACAAATAAATAAATTTTTGGTTGTTCCTCCGATTATAAATTAATAAAAAAAGAACATACAAATAATTATATTTTTTTTTTTGAAGATCAGTGGAAGCTGACATTTTCATTGATTAAGAAATTAAAAAAATTATTTACAAAAGTTTTAGCTAATTATTTACAAGGTATATGCAATAACGATCTCGTCATCCATTCTAGTGTCATGCCCTTTTTAGTCAGGCTCGTCTATATATTTCTGTGTCAATTTGAAATCTCTAATGCGGTGTGGTTGACAAAATCCATCACCGTCTTGCTATGTCACGTGAATAGACTCTTGTTTCGCTCTTGCCATACAAAGAATTATTTTAAAATTAATTACACCAAATAATTAATACTTCCATAAACATATATATGTCAAGTATTTTCACTGGAATTAATGTTTTGGATCACAAGATGTCTTTCAGAGAAGATATATTAATTGGAGAGTACGAGCTAGCATGCTCTAAAGCAGATCGAGTACGTAGAAGGTTCTCCAATAGTGTCTGTATTATTAATTCTTTTTTTAGCATCTTTTTGAATTATTTCTGAATTTGATAAATTATACGAACACCATGTTATTAGCTCATATTATTCATAAAAATCACAAACTTTTTTGTTTTATATATATATCAATATATATTATTTTCTTTTCTTTTTATTATAAAAATAATTCTTTTTAAAATATATTTGCAAATATAATATTTCGAATACAGACTTATTACTTAGTAAACATATTTCGAACTTCCTTCATAATAGCTAACTTAATTAGTTAATGGTCAGAAAAGATCGATCAGGAAATACTTTTCTAGTGTAAAGTTCAGTACAGAATAGACTATATATATATATATATGGAGTCCATACATATTGCATGAAATTAATGTTTTAAAATCTATGGGCCCATAAGAAATTAAATGGAGAAAAAGATTTTGCTACATGCCTTTTTGACTATTTTGAAACCCTAGCTACAGGTCAAGAACCTTTTTAGCACCAATCAATTTCCCTCTACCAATGCTAGCTTATTCTTATTCTACCCTTTTAGTTAGAGTTGTTGGATTTTGGTCCTTTATCTATGTTTTACCTTTCCTACAGTACAATATACACATATATAGTCAACTTTAGCCAAAAAATTAGTATAATTGCTCCACCTACTGTTTGTTGTTCATGCATGGTTTTTCTAGAGAAATTAAGAAAGCTAAGTTTACAAAGAAAGCAACCCAACTTGTATACTTTTCACATATATAGTAAGCTTATATAAATACATAGTCAACAGTAATTAAGAAAGTCAAGTGCATATACTTTTAGTTAAGAGTTGTTGGATTTGGGTGTAAAGCCTTTTTCTATGTTTTAATTACTTTTCCAGCGGTAAAATATATATAATTAAATAGATATATATAGTAAAGTATATATTGGTTGCAAATTAGACTTTAGAAAGTCAAAGTGCAGTAAAAAAACAGTCTAATTGCATGGTTTCTAGAGAAAGAAAAGTAAGTGTAAAGAAGCAACCCAAATTATATACTTTTTACATATCTTAATATATAGTTATAATTAAGCTTATGTTCTTTTGGAGTACTTTGCTTAACATGCTCAGTAATTCCTACAATTGCAAAGGATAAATTAATGTTATATATCAGTTATTTTCAAAATCTATGTGTGTGATTCCTTCAATTGCAAACCAATCTATATACATCAAGTATAGCCCACATCATCATTGCAAATTTGCAATTAAAGTAAATTTGTTCCGTTACTTGATTAGGCCGGAGAAAGTTGTAATTTGTTCTTATCCTTTTGAGAAGTTTTCTTGCTTATAAAGAAATTGGGTAGTACTCCTTGAATTTACTAATTAGTCAATGCTTGTAGCAAGTAAGATGTCACCTCAATTATAACCTATGAAAATATCTCACATGGCCGGAGTAAGATGAGAAAATCATATTGAAGGCCCAAAATTTCATATACTTCCATTTTCATCCCTAATTAAACCTTATTGTTTTAATGGGTGTACACATGCATTAAGTTGTTGATCTTCTATCCTTTCAATAAACAAATTTTGTGAAGGCGGCGCATGCAATCCCATGCATAACTAATGTATCTCAGATACTTCCATGATAATATTTTTTTTTCTCTTACACTTTAATTATTTGTTTCTACCATACAAATTGGAAAGCATTTTCATTGATAAAGGAATCTCATTCTATCTTGTTTAACAAAACAAATTAATATAACATTAATATAATGATTGCTATATAAACTATGATTTACACTAAGACTTACAAATTAAGTTAATGGAGTACTAATCCAACTAAGTTCAGAAAATTGAATATTAAGTTACACAAAATATAGGTTAAACCATCAAATAAATATATAGTGGACTGAATATGAAATAGTGGAATGATTAGATAGTCTAACAAAAGGTCTGTTAAGTCACAAATGTGAATATTAATTAAACTATACATAAAATAATTAGATAGTACGTCTAACACAAAAGGTCTGTTAAGCCACAATTAAATGTGGCTTACAAGCCATAATAAGTGGACTGTGAGACTTACAAGGTGAGTTCTAAATTAAAGAGATGTGACAAATAACCAAATATATATATATATATATATATATATATATATATATATATATATATATATATATATATATATATATACTGACCAGGACAGGTGAAACCTAATACTAGAAGGCACAAAAAAAAACAAAAGAAACAAAAAGAGAGCCAACCCCAACCCCTTTACTTTTTATCCAAGTCTTCACCCAATTATCTGTTAACAATAATTAATTATTTGTTAATGGAAATCATATTATATAATTGTTAACAACTATATACAAGAGATACAACTACTTATTTATACATATATAGTATTCTGATTTTATAACATTTTTATCGTTAAGGTAAATATTATTAATTAATTAATAAATTAACTGATGGATGGCTGAGTGCATATATATAAGGATGTGGAATTGTGGACACAAGCAATTTTCCAATACTATAATTACTATAAACACACCCAAGTAAACTATGAGGAATTAATTAAGATATTAATTATAACCTAATTAACTAAACAATGACCAGTCATTTAATATTTTATTTTGTCTGGCTTAAATTCACTTTGTGTGAATTAATTTTCACTTTATTATGTGCCTTAGTATTCAATTTATATGGCTTATTATTTTTACTGGGCTCATTAATTAATTAAACCTAAATTTGAAATCTTCAAACTGAATATCGATTGGTGGCTTAAATTTCACTTTGAGAGTGTCTTAAATATTCTCTTTCTGTCACTTTATATTTGTCTTAAAAGTCACTTTCTTTGGCTCAGCATGCACTTTATATGACATAATATTCAACTGATCATAATTAAGATCTCCTTCAACTGAATGCACAATCAGTAACTTTTAATTAAATTCACTTTGTGTAGCCTGATTTTTAACTTGCAAGAACCCTTTAAACTGAACTCTAACCAATGACTTAAAATTCTTTTTATGTGTCTCCTCTATTATAATAATAATAATAATAATAATAATAATAATAATTATGATATTGATACTTAAGGAGGGCTCCAATGCCTCCATCATGCCTCCATTTTTAAAATATTAATAACTTCAGATTTAAAACTCAAACATCAAAATAAAACCGTTAGATTTGATCTATATTATTTTCTCTATCTACGTATCAAAGATCACGACATTTCGACTTTGGTTTGATCAGTATCAAGAACTTGCAAAAATACATTGATATGGATAAATCCTGGACGTTGATTTTTCAACTTATTAATTCAGACAAAAACAAAATAAAAAAGTGATAAAAAATGTATGTATATGTAGAAAAAATAATATATATCACATCTAATGAATTTATTTTGACATATAAGTTTTAAAAAAAATATTAGAAAACTAAAAAGTGGAGGCATGATGGAGGCACAAAAAATGGGGGCATTTGAACCCTCCTCTTGATAACTATTATAATCATAATAATTAATCGTTATTATTATTACTTTTATACTATTATATTATCTTTATTATGGTTATATTATTATTACTACTACTTTTACTATTACTTTAATTATCATCTTTATTTACTGTTGTTATTATTTAAATTTTATTATTGTTGACCATTATTTTGTTATTATTTATTACTAATTACTATTGTTACTACTTTTATAATAATTATAATTATTTTATTTATTATTGATAATATTACCGTTTTATAATTTGATTAGCATGATCATGTGATCATCATTACCACTATAATAATAAGAAGAACAAGAACAAGAACAAGAAGAATATATAATAAAATTATTGTTGTTGTTATCGTTATTGCTTTATACCTTGTTTAGTAGGTTTCAATGTAAAGATTGGTCTTTTGGGATTTTTATTTTTTAAGATCTAAACAGGTGGTTTTGTTTGATCATTGTCAAATTAATACAAACGTGGCCAAGAAACTGGCCCCAAAAACATTGTCTGTGACTCAAGGAACAGCCAGCAGCCTTGATTATTGTTAGAATGTGATCAATCCAAATTAACTGGAACCCATTTGATGCTGAGTAGTGAGTGCTGATCCAATCAATTTCTTTTTCATTATTAATGTAACAAATCAGATTTGTCTTTTTCCTACATTGACATTCTCCCCACTACCCATTCTCATTTAATATTTAACAAAAAAGAAAAGTATGAGATACCATATATACATCGTCTATAATTTAAATGATTAAATTAATATTTTCTGTTTGAGAGGTCTAAATAGTTTCTAATGTTTTAAATGATTAATTTAAATGATTAAATTAATATTTTCTAATGTTTTAAATTTGATTAAATAGTTTTAGAAGAGTCCTATTTATTCCACCGAAAATAAATTATTGGTCATTTTTATAACTACCGATATTGATTATATTGGGAATTTGTTTTTAATTTAATGATTAAAATGATATTTATTTTCTGTGTGGAAAGCCGTATGTTTGAAACTCAACTATGGATTACTTAAAAAAAGACTTCAAAATTAACTTGATATCAGTTTTATGATTTTATCTAAGAAAAATATATGGATAACTTATTATTTGGATTATCATTTCAAACATCAAATGAAGTTAATGGTTTTCCAGAAGCATATATACAAATATTCAAATATATTTCCTTTTTTTCAGCAGTCTCTTTAATTTTGACATGTTAAGTTATGAACCAATCATATAACCTCATGAGGTCCCATGGGATGATAAATTTGAGTACATTTGCATGTTTGAGATCTTTGGAGCACATAATATATTGTTTATTGGCTTTTCGTTTTCAATAGCCTTTTCAATTAATTAATTAATGGCGGGCCCAAATTAATCATGCTTCCTCATGACCAAATCAAATTAAATCTTCCTAGCTATATCTTTCACCTTTTGTACATTCTCTAAAAATTAGGTTTGGATAATTTTCTTTTTGGTCCTTAGAATTAAAAAAAAATTGAAAATAGATATGCCATTTGAAGGACTTAATTAACGCAAAAATTGTTTCCACTATAATTTTATTATGGGAAAATAGGACCCTTATATAGGTATCATAGTTGTTATTAATTATTTTGTTGAGTCAATATACATTTTTCTAATTAATTTCAATATTTTGAAACCTTTTCAAAATCTTCAAAAAATCAGAAACAATTCAGAAGGAAGGACAACAATTTGAGATTTCATGTCTTGCCGTTGCCGTATACAATTTGATTCTATCACAATTCAATATTCTTTTATTCTTTTATTTTTACATCTTGCACAAAGTTCCTGCAAAATAAAAGAATATAATCTGAAAAAAGAAGATATACCAAGCATGTGACATGACATATTGTGTGTGTTCACTAAACTCTTTGGTGAGCATAACTCCATAATCTATCGAATTCACTTCAAACGAGATGAATCCAAACCGTTGAAACCGATGTACTTCACGAGTGATATGCGTACATGCAAAATTTTGAATGTTTCGAATTTATTTAGTACAAAGTCAAGCGGTCAAAATTGATGAAAAATGAACGCATTAAAACAACTTCTAAAACTTCATTTTGGATCATTCATTTTTCATCAATTTTGACCACTTGACTTTAGACAAAATGAATTCAAAAAATTCAAAATTGTGCATGTACGCGCATCACTCGTGAAGTAGATCGGTTTCAACAGTTTGGATTCATCTCGTTTGAAGTGAATCCGATAGAATATGGAGTTATGCTCACCAAAGAGTTTAGTGAGCACATCACACCCTAGTTCTACTCTCTCTCTCTCTCTATATATATAGAGAGAGAGAGAGATGGGCTATTGTGCTTTGCAAAGTAAAGCGAACGTTTTACTTCGAGCTCGTTTTCGGATTAAAAGTCCAAACAGTCGATCTAAACCGTTCAAGTTGATCTATATATTGAAATGTGATTGCAGACCAAATTTTACATTTTTTGTAATTTTTTTACTATTTATTAAGCCACTTTGAAAATTGCTGATCACATGGTCCAGAATTTTGTTGCACTGTTTTTACTGTTCACCCGGATCAGCAATTTTCAAAGTAGCCTAATAAATAGTAAAAAAATTCCAAAAAATGTAAAATTTGATATGCAAGCACATTTCAATATGTAGATCAACTTGAACGGTTTGGATCGACTGTTTGGATTTTGAAAATCCGAAAATGAGCCCGAAGTAAAACGTTCGCTTTACTTTGCAAAGCACAATAGCCCATCTCTCTCTCTCTATATATATATATATATATATATATATATAGGGATGGGCTATGGTGAGCTATAGAGTAAAACAAGTTTTTACTCCACGCCTCATTATTTCCATTTTGAAAATCCAAACAAGAGGGTCTATACATTGCAATGTACCATAGCCCAACTATATATATAGAGTGAGGCTATGGTGCTATGCATAGCACCAATGGCTAGTGTACTACGGCTCAATATGGTACTTTTAAAATCCTAACGGTCGATCCGACCGTTCAATGTGATATCCATATGAATATGTACTTGCAAACTAAATTTTATATTTTTTCGAATTTTTTTACTATTTTTTTAGATAGGTAGAAAAATCAGTGTTTTTTGAAAATTCTGGACCATCACAATTCTACCTATCTGAAAAAATAGTAAAAAAATTCGAAAAAATATAAAATTTAGTTTGCAAGTACATATTCATATGGTTATCACATTGAACGGTCGGATCGACCGTTAGGATTTGAAAAAGTACCATATTGAGCTGTAGTACACTAGCCATCCGTGCTATGCATAGCACCATAGCCTCACTCATATATATATATATATATATAGAGGAGGGATCGGATTACACCGTTTTTGGTGACATCGAATTACATCGTCCATTTTCAAAGTTTTCAAAGTCCAAACAGTCGATCCAAACCGTTCAATATGATAGATATATTAAAATGTGCTTGCAGATCAAATTTTATATTTTTTTGAATTTTTTTACTATTTATTAAGTACTATACAAAATCATTGTTTTCAGACCATTGAATTTTTGTACCCATCTTAATCAATAGTAAAAAAATAAAAAAATGTAAAATTCGATCTGCAAGCACATTTTAATATATCCATCATATTGAACGGTTTGGATCGACTGTTTGGACTTTGAAAATGGACGATGGCATTCGATGTCACCAAAAATGGTGTAATCCGATTCCTCCTCATATATATATAGCTAGGCTTAGCTAAGCCATGGAGTAAAACGACTTGGTGCTCCACGCTTCATTATTTCCATTTTGAAAATCCAAACTACCGATCCGAATCGCTCAACATGATCTCCATATTGAAATGTGCTTGGAGACCAAATTTTACATTTTTTGGAATTTTTTTACTATTTATTAAGCCACATAGAAAATTGCTGATCCATTGGTCCAGAATTTTTTACTGTTTTGCTACTGTTCATCCGGATCAGCGATTTTCAAAGTGGCTTAATAAATAGTAAAAAAATTCCAAAAAATGTAAAATTTGGTCTCCAAGCACATTTCAATATGAAGAACAACTTGAGCGATTCGGATCGGTAGTTTGGATTTTCAAAATGGAAATATGGCGTGGAGTACAAAGCATTTTACTCCATGGCTTAGCTAAGTTCAGCTCTCTCTCTCTCTATATATATATAGAGAGAGAGAGAGAGAGAGATAGACTATGGTGAGTTGTGAAGTAAAACAACGCTCATATTCCATTTTGAAAATCCAAACCATCGATCCGAACCGCTCAACATTATCTCCATATTGAAATGTGCTTGGAGACCAAATTTTACATTTTTTGGAATTTTTATTATTATTTATTAAGCCACTTTGAAAATTGCAGATACGGATGAACAGTAAAAAACAGTAAAAATTCTGAATCATTCGATCAGCGATTTTCAAAGTGGCTTAATAAATAGTAAAAAAATTCCAAAAAATGTAAAATTTGGTCCAAGCACATTTTAATATGGAGATCATGTTGAGCGGTTCGGATCGGTTGTTTAGATTTTCAAAATAAGTATGAGCGTGAAGTAAAAATGACATCTTACTTCGCAACTCACCATAGCCCAGCTCTATATATGTTAAAACATCCATACATAATATATGTAGACACACAAAATATTACAAAACATACAATTAAAACATCCATACACAATATATGTTGAAACATCCACATATAAACTAGTTATAGTATAACTCCAAAATCTTCAGACAACAACCGAAATAAAAATATCGCTGAAATACTGCATATACAACTCTCCAATCCCGATCGTTAAAACCCAATTCTGTTGTTGTATACATACTTCTATGATAGTAATCAGTACCATTGATCGATGTACAATAGTTACTACATTCCAGCAGATAATGTATTTTGCTTTGTACCATAGATCATATGTAAGTCATATCCAATCATCATTGAGTCTAAATTCATAGTAGGTACCCACAGTACATCATATCCTGTGTATTCTATATCCATAGTAATTGACAGTACAACAACCAGTATGATGTTCGACATATGTTGTGATTCAATTTTTGTACAATAGAGCATAGTCTAAACCCATGTCCCCTGCTGATTTGCATCTTCTGACTCACTAGCAGGGTAAAAAATCCATGTCCTCCGAACTTGACGACATTTCTCTAAAGATATGCATGCAACGAAAAGATTAAAACTAAGAATTATTTGTGCTAATATAGAAATTCAGAAAATAAAATTATAATTCATAAAATAAAATTATTTTTGTTAATTCAGTAAATTATACCTCGATGAGCGCCTAGAAGACAAAGGGCGGGGGGTTAAATCAGCCTTTTTCTTCTTGTTCCTATTCCTTTTTTCAAAATAGAGCTCCCGGAAGCACCGTTGATATCGTGTGATAGATTGAGGATGCCAAGTTGTTGCATCCTCTCCTTGCTAATCAGAAACCAATTGTTTTCGGTTCAAATAAAACGAAATTAAAAAAGAGAACTTAAACAAAGAGAAAACTTACGATAGCCACCAACTATAGCCTTCGCGGTAGCTCCTCCAAATCAAGGCCAAGTATCGGCGGGTGGTGCGGCTCCTCCACGGCGGTTGTGCGGCTCCTCCACGACGGTGCAACGAAGAAGCGGTTGTGCAGCCTCCACGGTGCTGGCTCAGATCGGGCCCCTCTACGGCCGGTGCGACGGCTCCGTCTTGAGGGGGTGGGGGGAGTCGCAAGGGTTTAGCAAGGGTCCAGCGGGAACAAGTTCTTACCCGAGGGTGGAGAGAGAGATGAAACATTCAAATTTCACGCAGCTTTCTGGAACGGATCAGTTGAGAGAGAGAAAGAAAAAGGCGTTAGGGTTTAAAACATTACACCAGTTACATACAACACTGGTTAAAAAATGGTGCTAAATGTCTGACATACAACACCGGTTTATTTTTCAAAACTGGTGCTAAATATACAACACCAGTTATTTTAAAAAACTGGTGCTAAATGTATGACATACAACACCGGTTATTAGTAATAAACCGGTGCTGAATGTTTAGCACCAGTTTTGGCAAATAAACCGGTGTTGTATGTCAAATATTTAGCACCGGTGGTACTTTTAACCAGTGCTAAAATACATACAACACCGGTTTCTTCAAATCCGGTGTTGTTTGACCGGTGCTGATTTACAATTCTGTAGTAGTGATATAAACTAGTAAAACTGTAAAGTCTTTTCGATATCCCCTACATTAAGATTCCAGAGGTCCAATGCATCTGAAGCATCCAACTAGTATAAAATTGCCCAATCCCACCCACTGTAACTCAGTGTTGGATCATGCGTTCGGTGTACAATATTATGATAACCATTAATTACATGATAGGTCCTAAAATTTTGCAATTCACCTGTACGAAGCATTAGATAACTTCTTCTGGCGCTTCTATTGGCCCTTCTCTTGTTTCGGGTCCAACCCACTCTGGAGCAGACCCGAGTCCCTCATTGAGTTTTCAAACTCCTGTCACGCGCCAAGCCTTTGTTGCTCCTAACAAAGAGTTGTCATCTTCTACAGCTATCCTGCATACTCCTCCAATCTTCACATCACATGACCACACGCACTCATGACAATACCCGTAAACCTAAGCAATTTCCTGATCATGTGGCTTTCTTAACCGAAACTTATGTAACTACCGAGCCCAAAACTTATAATCCAGCCAAGTCACATGCTCATTGGGTCGAGGCTATGACTAAGGAGTATCAAGCCCTTTTATCTAATTGGACTTGGGAATTGGTTTCATTTTCTCCTGGGTTAAATGCCGTGGGATCTGTTGGGAACGAACGCGGAAGCGCTCAAGGAGTAATTTTATCGAACACCTTGCGGGCATACACCAATACCCGACCAAATGGAGAAATATGCAAGTCAAAACAAGAAGCCAACACAAACAAGCAATCAATCACAGAAAATAAAAGAGAGACAAGATTTTACGTGGAAACCCTTTCGGAAAAAAACCACGGGAGCACACGGCGCAACTTCACTAATTCAATGGAGTCTTTACAAATACAAGGAGATTAACAAGCCATTAACACTCACTCTAACACTCTCTTACAATTTCATACACTAATCTATGAGATTTCCAAGTGTATAGGTGGATTGAATCAAGAGAGCAAAAACCCTAGAATGAGCATAGAGAAGAAAAAAGGAACGGCTTGGCTTATTGGTTCTGTCCCGCTATCTCTCTCTGTCTCTATATTATATCCCATACGGAATTCATTTCCATCAAATAGAAACAATTGGCTTATTGGGCCGAAGCCCATTTGAGTATTTGGCTTCATACATCAACAGGATCTAAATGGGTCTTCAAGATTAAATGCCGTGCGGATGGTTCGTTAGAACAGTATAAGGCTCGTCTAGTGGCAAAGGTTTTCACCAAGAGGAAGGTGTCGATTATTTTGAGATATTTAGCCCAGTTGTGCGCCCTACTACCATTCGATTTGTTTTCACTCCTGCCCTCTCTTACGGTTGGCCTATTCAACAACTCGATGTTCAAAATGTCTTTCTTCATGGTGATCTTTAAGAAACCGTATACATGCAACAACCCCCCGGTTTTGAAGATTCCTCTAAGCCTACTCATGTTTGTCGTCTATCAAAGGCGATCTATGGTCTCAAACAAAGTCCTCGTGCTTGGTTCCATGCTTTGAGTTCGGCCCTTCTCTCTCAAGGATTCAAAGCCTTACTTTATGACCCGTCTCTCTTTATCCTTTCCGCTCAAGGTGCCTCTCTCATTGTGCTTGTGTATGTAGACGATATTATCGTTACCGGCTCCAGTTTTGAATCATTCAAGCTCTCATTCGGTCTCTACAACACAAATTTTCTATCAAGGATCTAGGCCGCCTTCACTTCTTTCTTGGAATTGAGGTCAAATCGACTTCTAATGGTCTTCATCTTTCCCAATCAAAGTACATTCAAGAGGTGTTATCTCGTGCTAACATGCATCTCTCTAACCCGCTCCCTTCTCCTATGGTACCTCATATTTCTCTCACTCGGTTTGAATGTGACCCATTTCAAGACCCTTATCTATATCGATCCATTGTAGGACCACTCCAATACACCACACTAACTCGACCCGATATTGCTTGCGGTAAATCGTGTCTCAATTCTTGTAAGCTCCTACATCTCTTCACTGGGCAGCGGGCAAGAGAATCCTTACACTATCTCTCATGGGCTCTTTCTTAAACTGGTCTCATCCATTGTTCTCAATGTCTATAGCGATGTGGATTTGGCCGGTTCTATTGATGATCGAAAATCGACATCCGGGTTTTGTGTCTTTTTAGGTGACAATCTTATTTCATGGGGTTCCAAACACATTGAAATTGATTACCATTTTGTACTAGAGAGGGTTGCCAACAAATCTCTACAAATTCGGTTTCTTACTTCCAAGGATCAACTTGTGGGCATTTTTACTAAACCTCTATCTTCTCCTTTTGTCATCCAAGCTCACGGTTTGTTCCCCTGGTTTCGCTTGCTGGGGGCTAATAGAGTTATATTGGACTGCACCGAATCAGAGGCTTCAGCGCCCTTACCAGCAGCCAAGTCAACAGTACCAACAGCCAAGTCAACAGCTCAAGGAAGTTAGTTAGGCAAAGTAGTTAGCTGTAACAGATTTGTAATTGGTTGTTAGAAGAGTTGTTAGAAGGTTATAATTGTAATTAGTAACATTCTAATTAAGCTGCTGTAATCCTTTCCTTTATGGAGGGGTAAATGTATTGTAAATGACAATTAAGAATAATAAGAAATCTTGAATATATTCAAAACTTTCTTCTTCTCTGTTAAAGTTTTCAGTTGCTTTCATGTAAGTGTTTTTTAGTTGGTGAATGTTTTGTTGTTAAATTACGCCAATTGTTTGTTATAACTTCACATCAATCATTTCCATTTTGCATAGTGCATGGTTGTTGCATAAATTAATGTCTGTTGGCTGATCAAGTAGTGGTACACTAGTACTAACTTAAATACTAATAATTAAAAAGGTAAAATATATATATTTATATATATGTACTTCTTCGAAAGTAAATACTATATATATATCATGCATTACCCTACCAAACATAAACAAAATGTATTCTTGGCTGCTGCCCTCCACCTCCACGGTCACCTTTTGAAAAAGAGAAAAATAAAAGAACCATGCTTTTGATTTTTTATGTACGGATGCATTAACAATTC
>JAJGRX010000889.1:185000-241544 GCA_025461125.1 Carex kokanica
CTAAAACCTATCGAATTGACTTCAAACGACATTTCCAAATCGTTAGATGTTCAATCTATATTAAAATGTGTTTGGAGACCAAATTTTACATTTTTTGGAATTTTTTTACTATTTATTAAGCCGGTTTGAAAACCGCTGTTTTTATTAAAATTCTGCACCATTGGAAAACAGCAGTTTTCAAACTGGCTTAATAAATAGTAAAAAAAATTCCAAAAAATGTAAAATTTGGTCTCCAAGCACATTTTAATATAGATTGAACATCTAACGGTTTGGAAATGTTGTTTGAAGTCAATTCGATATGTTTTAGAGTTGAGTTCACGAGAGGCTTGGTGAGCTTAGGAACACCCTAGTTCTACTCTATATATATAACATTTTTTAGAATTGTTTACTATTTTTTAGATAGGTAGAAAATCACTTCGTCTGAAAATTGTGTACCATTCAGATCAAGTGATTTTCTACCTATCTAAAAAAATAGTAACAAAATTCTAAAAAATGTAAAATTTGGTTCGCAAGTACATATTCATATGGAGATCATGTTGAACGGTTCGGATCGACCGTTAGGATTTTCAAAACTCAAATATTGAGCCGTAGCATGGAGACCCTCTATGCTACGCGTAGCACCGTAGCCAACTCCTATATATATATAGTGGCTAATATCAAAATGTTTGCACCAAGGGCCTCGGCAACCAAGTCGTTTTCGGATTTTCAAAGTCCAAACAGTCAATCCAAACCATTAGATGTTCAATCTATATTAAAATATGCTTGGAGACCAAATTTTACATTTTTGGAATTTTTTTACTATTTATTAAGCCACTTTGAAAATTGCTGATCCAAGTAAACAGTAAAAACAGTGCAACCAAATTCTAGACCATGTGATCAGCAATTTTCAAACGAATGGTTTTCGGATTTGATTTTCTACATGTGATCAGCAATTCTAGACCATACACATGTGATCAGCAATTCTGTAATAGAATTGCTGATCACATGTGTAATGATATGTGTAATAGATATTATCTCTGAAAATTCTAGGCATACACATGTGATCAGCAATTTTAGACCATGTGATCACTTCATTCTTTTCATTATTTTACTATTTTCAAGGCCTTGGTGCAAACGAATGGTTTTCGGATTTTCAAAGTCCAAACGGTCGATCTAAGCCGTTAGATGTGATCTCTATATTAAAATGTGCTTGGAGACCAAATTTTACATTTTTTGGAATTTTTTTTACTATTTAATAAGCCACTTTGAAAATTGCTGATCACATGGTCCAGAATTTGGTTGCACTGTTTTTACTGTTCACCCGGATCAGCAATTTTCAAAGTGGCTTAATAAATAGTAAAAAAATTCCAAAAATGTAAAATTTGGTCTCCAAGCACATTTTAATATAGATTAAATATCTAACGGTTTGGATCGACTGTTTGAACTTTGAAAATCGGAGAACCGAATCGTTTGCACCAAGGCCTTGGTGCAAACGTTTATATCTTAGCCACTCTCTATATAAAAGTACCTTAGGATTTGGACATGATTATCAATATATTAGAGTTGGGCCTAATTAAGATTCAATGGGTTAGAGTTCAAATTACATTAGAACGGACTTGTGTAATTTCGTTCATGATTTGATTAGAGTTTGTTTGGTTGAACTTAATTTAAGGTACATTTTAGGCAACAACAGATTGTTGGAATTTTTTTTTATCAACAATCATAGATTTTGGGCTTTATTTTCACTGTAAGTGATAGTTGGGCCTAATTAAGATTCAATAAATTATACAGTTAGACCTCAATTTTTTTTTTTTTACTTAACAAGAATTAGACCATCAAAAAGGTATCCCTAAAATTTATCAACAAGGAAAAAGTAACCAATGTCGATCACATTTTGAAATATTTCAGAAAATATCATTACTAAAAGAATATTTCATAAATAATAAAAGAATGAAAAGATAAAGCCATACACATATCTCTGTAATAGAACTAACATATACATGATCATTAATATATATTAAAAAAAATGCTATCATATTTTAAAAGAATAATAAAATAGGAAAATAATAATATAATCCTACATTCTCTCACTGGACTTCTCCATTTCTCCCCCAATTCAGCCTCTCTTGTCACCGGACATCTCCATTCAACACCACCTACTTTACACATTACTAGTAGAAGCTTCACCGGCCTCGCCGGCCTCTCCGACCCCACCGCCACCCCCTTCCGGTCTTATTTCCTCCAGTTGCCTCAACACATCCCGTGCCTCTGGCCTGGCCGCCGGTGCGGGGTCCACACAATGCAAAGCCAACTTCAGAGTATTCAACAACTCATCTCCTGTCAAGTCGGCATCGGCCTCCCTCATGAGCTCCGAATCGAACACCTCATTCGTCCACTCTTCTTTCACTATGGAAGCAACCCATTTCGGCAAATCAACACCATTGTTTGTAACTGAGTCGGCTGGTGACTTGCCGGTAAGGAGCTCTAGTATAACGACCCCAAGGCTATACACATCAGACTTCGTGTTGGCTTTCTTGTGCTTGGAGAGCTCAGGTGCCCGGTAGCCCAAAGCACCCACTGCAGCAAGGGCTGCAGAATTGGCAGCCGCAGACATGAGACGAGGGAGGCCGAAATCAGCGATTTTGGGGGAGAGGGAGTCATCAAGGAGGATGTTGGTGCTTGTCAGGTTGCCATGGACGGAGTTCGCGGAGTCGTGGAGGTAAACCAGCCCGCATGCTGTTCCCTTCACTATGTTCATGCGTGTTGGCCAGTCAATTGATGTTTCGGGTGTTCGTGCTGAGATATAAAAAAAAAAAAAAAGTGTTAGAACTGTTTGCATATATTTTACAATTAAAGAAAAAATAAATTAACAAGATCATAAACCCTATATAACTTCACTTGCTTGAATCGAACCATGTATAATACAATCAATAAAAGGATTACAAAATTTCAGGTGTACCTAATGTTTCTAAATTAAATATATATAGTACCATTTTACCTATATAAACTTATCAATAATCGTGCTAAACTAAATTGCATATTATTAACCAAATCATAGTAACCAATTAATAAACTATGTTAAAGAAAAGTTGAACAACCAGACATATTTGATTTGTTTTAGAAACAATTCATTAGGCACATTTTGTAATCAAGGATTACAAAATGTCAGATGTGCCTAATGCTTCTAAATCAAGTATGAACAATCAGAGGGTATTTTGGAAATTCAACTGCAAACATGGTACCATTTTACCTATCTAAACTTATCAATAATCCTGGTAAGCTCAATTGCATATTATTGACCAAATCATAGTAACCAACAACCAATAAACTATGTTAAAAGAAAGATATGTATATCAAATCAGATCAAGAAATTAAGAGAAAAAATTAACAAAACTAACCATGTAGAAAAGCAGCCAGGCTCCCCTTAGGCAAATAATCAAAGACCAACAATTTCTCGCCTTTTGGCCCAAGATAATACGCCCTCAAGGCCAACAAATTCTCGTGCCGTATTTTCCCGAGTGCAGCAACCTCCGCCTCGAATTCCTTCGGCCCCTTTGTTATCTTTTCCCGCAACCGTTTTACCGCAACCTGAGTTCCATCCTCTAGAGTTGCTCTGTATACTGTGCCATAAGTGCTCTTCCCCATAATCTCAGCAGTTGCACACAACAAGTCATCGGCTGTAAATGCTAATGGCCCGTCAAAATGAACCAATTTACCACCCAAATCGCCCCCACCAGACTCGGTTTCGGGCGCCGGGCTGGGTTTCTCCCCCCGACCCAACCCGGTTGCCGCCGCCTGTTTACTCTTGGGACTCACACTGTTGCTATTTCTCTTCCTTATTAAACAACAAAGAAGAATGCAACAAAAGAGAAGTAACAATCCGATAGCACAACCAGTTATGATTAGAATTAAGTCTCTTGTGCTTAGTTTTTTCTTATTGGTTTGAGAGGGAACTGGATAAAATGGAGAGGGAACTGGAGAAAATGGAGAGGGTACTGGAGAAGGGGAGAGAGCGGGGCAAGGAAGCGAAGGCATGTAACCGCAAAGTTGTATGTTGCCTCTAAAAGAACTCGAATTGAATTTCTGGGCTAGTAAAACCGGCACTTGACCCGATAAATTGTTGTTTGATACGTTGAAGGAAACGAGATTTGTTAGGTTAACAAGAGAAATTGGGATCGACCCATTGAGGCTATTCTCTGATAAATCCAGCCGGGTCAAAGTGGGTATGTTACCAATAGAATCTGGTATACCACCGTAAAATTTGTTTCCTTTTAGTGAGAGAATGGATAGATTTTTTAGGCCATCTATGGATTCAGGGATTTGGGTTTCAATTTGGTTTCTTTCGAAGTTAAGTACTACCAAAGAGGAGAGATTTGATAAAGAAGGGGGGAGATCTCCTGTTAAGGAGTTACCAGAAAAATCAAGGGTTTCAATTTCATGAAGTGATCCAATTGCCGTCGGTATATTTCCATTTAACCGATTATTTGCAAGAGTTACTTCTTTAAGGCTACTAGAAGTTGCTATACTATCAGGGATAGAACCAGAGAGACTGTTATTTGGTAGAAAGAGGAAAACAATTGATCGGGACATGAACACCGAACCGGGTATCTCATCTGACAAGTTATTAAACCCGAGATTGAGCCGATATAATCGGGTAGAATTAGCAATTGAAGAGGGAATAGACCCAATTAGAGAATTATTACTCAAATCAAGAGCTTGGAGATTGACACAGTTACCGATTGATGGTGGGATGGAACCTGAGAACCGGTTGTTGAACAGGTACAGGCCTCGCAAGTCAGGGAGAAACCCGATAGAGGATGGAATGGCACCCGTTATGAAGTTGTCATGCAGACTAAGCCGGCGCAAGCTGGTAAGCTGACCGATCTTCTCTGTGAGACTGCCACCTAGGCCTCGCCACGGCAGGCTGATGGAAATGACCTTCCCTTTCACGCATTTAATGCCGTACCATTCACCAGAACATGCACCGAGACCGGTACCATTCCAGCTACGGAGCACGCCACGTCTGTCGGTAAGTTCATGCTTGAGAGCTTCCAGACCTTGGTAGTCGGCTTGAGAGATTATTACACCATCTGGTGGCTGCGCTAGTGCTGACGTGGCGAGGTAGAGAGAAACAATGAATGTGTACAAGAAAGGTTGGATGCATTGGGTTCGTTTGGGTTTTTGGGGTTCATTCATGCTGAACAAATACAAGCAGAGAGAGTTGAGAGAGAGGTTTCAGAGACCTATAAGCAAGACAGAGAGAGAGGTTTTTAGAGGTAGAAAAGGGGATAGGAGAGGTGAGCTGAGAGAAATAAAGTGCTTCGAGGGAGAAAGAGATGATGATGATGTGTGTTTTGAGAAAGGACAGAAAGAGCTTTGGAAAGGGGTAATGTTGGGTTTAGAGAGAGAGAGAGAGAGAGAAACAGAGCATGGTAACGGCTAGTGAGAGCAGAGAAGCAGGGAGTACTGGGTGAGAGACACGAGGGACGGAGCGCAGTGTTGCTTAACGGCTACTTTTGAACGGGAAGATGTATTTGCTATTCCTCCACACCCTACTTTTATACGACTATTTACGGAGTATTCAGTGGCGCTCAGTTATAGTGAAAGGTCAATTTGCACAAGGCCGTTTGGTAATAAGTAGGAAGTTGTGGATAAAATAATGTAGATGTGAAGTTGATTGACCACTGATTCTCTCCAGTTGTGAAAGAAACAAAAAGAGAAGAATAAAATAGTACCTCTGTGACTGTCTTGTCCAGTGCCAGTGGTCACATTAAATTAAACTTGTGATAGTTTGATTCTACAAATTATATATTATAGTAGTTTGAACAAGTTAAAAACAAAATGTTTTATGTATGAGTGAGGCTATGGTGCTATGCATAGCACGGATGGCTAGTGTACTACGGCTCAATATGGTACTTTTTAAAATCTTAACGGTCGATCCGACCGTTCAATGTGATAACCATATGAATATGTACTTGCAAACTAAATTTTATATTTTTTCGAATTTTTTTACTATTTTTTCAGATAGGTAGAATTTTGATGGTCCAGAATTTTCAAAAAACACTGATTTTTCTACCTATCTGAAAAAATTCAAAAAAAATTCAAAAAAATATAAAATTTAGTTTGCAAGTACATATTCATATGGATATCACATTGAACGGTCGGATCGACCGTTAGGATTTTAAAAAGTACCATATTGAGCCGTAGTACACTAGCCATGGGTGCTATGCATAGCACCATAGCCTCACTCTTTATGTATCTCATCTTGGATTCTTGTGATAGTCTGATTTGATGGAGATTGAATTATTTGAAGCTAGCTGTTATTAATTGGTTTGGAATTGAATGACAGACACACAGCAGATTTATTCCCGTTTGTTATATATCTCAGCACGAATCTTAAATGCTGCAGAGGGCAGAGGATAGGATCATAGGAAGGGTTGATCATACCATACATGTTCCAACACGTAACACGACCTTGGATGTTGCTAAAAGTCTAAAATAGCCTTTTGTCTGTCGTTTACATGATGATCTCATACAAATCCAATAAACTCTTTTCAATTCTTTATTTAATTTTCATTCATTGTTATAAACCTGTATCTACGCTACGGTTCCTTTTTTTTAAACATAATAAAAGTGATGAGTTAATGAATGGATTATGGGAGTCCAATGCTATATATCTATGCTTCTTTTAATTTTTCGATTTTATGTGGCATTAAAAGAACAAATGAAAATTAAAGAAACCATACCATCATCTCCCTTGTATACATACATACTACAGTTCACTAGTTACTTTGAGGATTTATGGGCACAATTGAAACATCTCCTTCTCTGTATTATGTCATTTATTCATGGTGCTCACTGCTCAGTTATTAATTATATCAATCTCTGCTTCAAGACCTGCATTTAATTCTGCCTTCACATTCCCAGATATCTCAAAAATTGGGTAAAGATATTAACAAAGCAGTTTTGCTTCATGGATTATAAAAAGAAAAAGAAAAAGAGAGATGTATATATGGTTCATACGCCTGCATAAAAGCCTAGTATGATCTCATAAAATCTTTTTTATTATATTATATCTTTTTTATTTTAGCTAATACCTACTGATAACTGATAAACATAATATTAAAAGATGTTGAAAGGTCCCTTTCTATAACCACACTGAAAAGCATTTCATACCAGTAGGTTAATTTTTAAGCAATTCACAGTACGATTAGAATTTTTAAGCAATTCACAGTACGATTAGAATTTTTAAGCAATTCATACCAGAAAGTCTGAATAAGACAGTGATTCCCAAAATTAACAAGCCATCAAATCTCATCATACCAAAATCAAGAAGACAGTGGTTCCCAAAATTAACAGCTTGTCGGATTAAATTTTCTGTAATAGCACTTGTCTGATAACCATCTGATAATTATAGCATCTAAATAACCTGTTATTTGGATGTATGAATTGCTAATTGCATGCAATAACATTGTTCAATCAACATTCTGTTCATGCCTCAGTACAAAAATTCCAAATTTCAGTTGCTTAGCGTGAAACTAAAAAACATTGAAGAAACTATCAAAATATTAATGGATTTTAATTCCTAAGCAAGAGCGCCTCTATTTTGATCCAAGTACAACGGCTACTATCAATTTTAAAATATCATTAGAGATAAATTTTACAAGATCTCTAAGAGAGTGGCATAATGACAAAAAATAGATTCTACAGAAAAGAAAAAGAAATTTAAAGAGCCAATTACTTCCAATATGCAACAGGGACTGCATCTGATCTAAAGTTAGGTTATTGCCCAAGCATTTCATTTTTGCAGGGGATACTGGTACAAAATCTGGTACTAAATGGTACTGATAAATGTAGGTTCTGGGTTGGTCAGTAAAGAAAACTGGAACCCTCAAATAATAGTTCTGCAATTAAAAACATTGCGGTATTTGATAATGTTATATTTCTAGCAGAAGCAAGTTTAGTAACAGCCTTATTTTTTTTTTTTTAAAGATGATAATAATTTCAAAACAATCTTCACATCAGCAACAAAACAATAACAGGAGATGCTAAGTTTGAGAATTCTATCCTTTCAAACTAAGATATCAATTAAAATATAATCATCAAGTAATTTATCTTTGGTTAAATCTACAATGCAACAGATTCACCCAAATTCCAGATCTGGTTGCACAAACCCAACAAATTGAACATAAAAGCAGAAATTCAATAAAGGTATATATAAATCACAATATTGTATTACAAGATCTCAGAGTGCTCAAGAGGTGGATCATACACAAATCCTATAAATGCTACCACTGTATTAATAAACCACAACAAAAAGAAAACATTAACCTTGAATTGAGATAACCAAATCAGACGCGGGAAGCCATAACAGGTGCGGCCGATGCGACTGAGGAGGCAGCCCCACCGAGGAAGGAAAGCAACCCAGCTGCAGCCCCTCCTTGCTGATCAGGTTCATCCAAGAACAAATCTTCTGGCACCCGAAGAGCCCCATGGATACACACAAGCATAGCTCCGACAGTAATTGCTGAGATGATGAGAGATCCGACTGAGGTCATGAAGATGACAATTATAGAAACGAGAACCAAAGCTCCTAGGGTTTCTCTGTCAGAGAAGGTGCGACCAAGGATGGTTAGAGGCGGATCTGAGGGGCGAAAGAGGTAGAGAAACGACCAGGCGGCTAGGAGAGAGAGGAGCAGGAAGAGAGAGACCGGGTGGGTGACAAGGGAGAGAGCTAGAGAAAGACCAACAATGGCGGTGTAGTTAACGCGGAAGTAGGGGAGGTTCTTGCGGAGGCGAGAGGTGGCCTCGGAGAGGGACGCAGGGCGGGCGATGGCGGAGCGGTCGATCATCTCCGGCCATGGTCGTAGATCTGAGGTCGAGCGGCGGAGAGTATCAGTGAGGCGCGAGATGAAGCTGCGGATCGCGGGAGTGTTGACCGGAGCGGTGGAGTCCGTGGTGGCGACAGTCGGGTTGGTAATAGGGAGAGCTTGTGGGACTTGCGTTGCGGCTGTCGCCATGGCTAGAGAGAAGGAGAGGTTGAGAATCTCAGATCTAGAGAGAGAGAGAGAGAGAGAGAGAGAGGAGAGTTGGGATGAAATGAAATAGGAAAGGGATTATAAATTAATCCGAATTTACTCGTAAGTCGTAAGACAGTAAAATGGCAACTGACATATGGGTCCCGGTTGTAGAGGAGAGACTGTGTGGGGACAACCCCTAACTGAGCCCGAAATATAGAAACTTACGCCAATACGACTCTTCTAAAATGAGCCTTCTCTTCTTTTGCAAGGAACCTTTTACCTTTCCATCTCTCAATCTCGAATTCTCGATTCTCGAGTAGTATTGATTGCAAGCATATAATTCTATCGTGCTATTGATTGCTGTGTTGATCCATAAAAGATAGTGTATTAAGTTTTAAATCATTTTTACTAATTTAAATTATTGAATTTTTAAAAAAAAATTGTGACAACAAATGCAATCAAGATATTATAACTAAAATAAGATTAAACAATAGATAGAGAACCTCTAGAGTTTAAGTTTTTGATGTTTAACTATGCCGCATACGGTACTGCCACTGCCACGTGCAGTATATTGTCCCTAAGTACCCCGCGCATGACACTGTCACTACTCGCACGGTGAGCTGGGTGTTTGTTTATGCGATCTAAGGATTTTTCGATCTTTCGATCGACTTTTGGGCTACCAAAACTGAGGCATTTTAAGTATGAAAATATGTTCTTCCCTATACTATATTGTAGTTGAAATAATCCCAAAACCCCACCTAAATTGGATTTCATAATGTTGTTCCAACTAAGACTTAATCTAACAAAAGTGAAGATTAATCCTAGTCTAAATACGATTTATACTATCTTGCTAAGGGAGCACCTTGGGTTCTAACTTTAGTCTTTGAACCACTGTCAAGCCTTATTAGCCCCAATCTCACCACTACTTACGAGTAATTCCTCACATGAATTCTCTGAATTACTTAACCTAACAATGATGATTGCTAGCTACAACTATGTAGAACTTGAACATATTGAATACACTAAAATCCTATCTAAAAGGGGTATTTATAACATTCTTATACAGTAGTTGGAGTAGTGGAGAACATGCGGGTCATGGAGATCATGGAGGGATGTGGGGTCCACCCATGATTTATCAAGAATTGTTTAAAAATAGCGTGGTCTGTCAGCAAGGCAGGCCTTCTAGAAGGCCCGGTCTATCATTCGTGCGGCCTCTGGGAAATGCTGCGCACGGCATTGAGGATGTCGCACGGTCTTTTGACTTAGCGGATTTTCTTGTATTTTCACCATTTTGTATGTTGTGTACTCTGTGAGAGGTATTGCATGCTCCATATGATGTCCAATTTCGGCGGCTATTTGATAATCGTCGAAATATGACATTTTTGCTTTGTTTTTGGCCTAAATACACAACTTTTTTCAAAACTTGCCAAAATAATTCAAAAACACATATGCGGTAAATAAATTGGAAAAATTACTACTTCACATTCGTTTTTCGCCATTTTCCGAATAAAAAGATAGCGATTTTCACTATATGATTTGACGTTATAAGATACCTCACATATTTTCCCAACTTCTTCAAGAAATCGGTTTGGTCAACCTTAATTTGGTCTTTTAACTTCGTTTCTTCAGAGCCAGCTTCCTTGACCCCGTCGTGTTCCTCTGTTGTGTAACGCCAACTACCAAGTTAAACCACTACCAATTTAACATGCTTGTTCATGTCTATTATGTCCTTGGAATTGAGATACCTCTGGTCTATATTTAGTAGTATCTCCACATAGAAGCATCATCAACTACCTTCTTCTCTTTTCTCGGAAAGAGCGTTGTCATATATATGTTTGGGATCCGACTTTGCTGCTTTTCTGATTCCAACCATTCAAGATTTTTTATTTGCATATCTCGATAAAAAAAAAATTTCATGCACAAATCTCAACAAATTTGAATAACTGGCATCAGAAAAGTAGAAAGGTGCTGGGTTGGTTCCATATGTTTGACGATTGTAGATTAATATAGGTTCAATGGTGACGCGATCGATTACTTTATTATGCTCTCTGTGTACTGTACTAGTATGAGAACATTCTTGTCCACCTGATCATAAATAATAATTTCATAGTGATCGACCTCTACTGTTTCCATATATAATAGGAAGTCCACCAGTAAATTAGAAATCTCTTTCTTTCGTACTTGTACGACAAGTCCCTATAGCTAGGTAATTCGTGTAATTAACCTCAATAGTCTTCGTCCATATATAATATAATAATAATGTTTGACGACGAGCAACTTAATTTACAAAACATTAATTAATTAGTTGTAGAGCCTTATTGGGCATAATAATTAGATTTCGATCTGTGCTGAAATCTGAATTTCAAAAGCGGTCGGGTCAAGAGACATTTACTATTCTTATCAAATGAAGAGTACAAGTCTGTGTACCGCATTCAAATCAGTAGAGTACTACTTTTGTGCAGGAGAAGCAAATATCTTTCAAGTTTGAATGAATCAATATTCAATAGTGCACCAGCACCACACAGAGAAAGAACCAATGGCAAACTACTTTACTCATCTATAACGAATCCAAGATAGTGGACAGATGACCCGTTATGGATATTGTTACATTAAAGATAATACAATGAAAGAAAGTATCATACTAATAGGAAAAGGTAAACCATAGGTCTAATCTATAAGTCTATTTCACTTGTACGCTCACTGGTATGTGGGCCCCACCACACCAATTCCTAGAGGAATATAATATCTATAAGGCTTTCCCCTCTCTCTCTCTCTCTTCTCTCATTCCCAGCCAGCCATGGCGGGAACCTCACTCTCTTCTCTTTCCTCACCCATCCAAACCTACGCATTTTCACGACGACCAATTAGGAGATACCATCGCCATCGCCATCGCCATCGCAACCCAAATAGAACCAACACCTTTCTCTGTTACACCGCTCCTCCGAGGTCAGAACAACCAATCGGAGAAACGCACAAGGAGAAACCTCAGAAAGACAAATCATTGAGGCTTCTTCATTGGTTAAAGTTAGATGAGATTGGATTGGAGATAGTTAGCATAGCATTGCCTGCTGTGCTGGCGCTCGCAGCTGATCCACTTGCTTCTCTTGTTGATACCGCATTCGTCGGACATCTCGGTGTGTAATTTTTTTTTCAATTCTATAAAATTATAATTGTCAGGTGTAAAATTTGAAATTTGTACCAGTAAGATATCTAACAGTAACTTGACGAAGCAGGTTCTGCTGAGCTGGCAGCAGTTGGTGTGTCAGTGTCGGTTTTCAATCTGGTTTCCAAGTTACTTAATGTTCCATTGCTGAATGTCACCACCTCTTTTGTAGCAGAGCAACAAGCATTGGATGCTAACCAAGGTATCGATGAAACTAATCTTGGTTGAATTTACATAAATGCGAGGGACTAATATGAAAAAAAGCCACTACATTGGTGTTTGCAGAAAAATCTCTACTCCAGCATTAACTGTATATTTGGACCTTGGAAATAAATAAAATTAATCAAGTGATTGCAGTCTAAATCCGTAATACCTACAAACTTTACCTTTTTAGTATTTTAACACAAAAATGACCCCATATTGGGGTAATATAATTCCAGTAGATCAGATTGCATTCACTCCAATTCTTTCTTTGTTACTTATTCTTCCTTCTTCTCTGAAAACCATATGCTGTATTGCAATGAGAAAAACTAGAATATATTATTGTTTATGAATTAGTAGGAATGGGTTTAAAAAATCACAAATCACAAATAGGAGTCTTTGCCATGTAATGAAAAGAAGTTACTGATAAAATATGAAGAACATTTTTCTTGGATTACTCACTTACCATTTGCAATTGCCAATAGTCATTGGATTTTTTTTGCATAAAAAGACAGATAATAGGTGCAATTTGCAAAAAAATCCTTAATTTACATTGGTGCTTTCACTGAATATATAATTTTTGCTTTATTAGAAGAAGTTTCCGAGGCTATAGAGAGAAGGAAGTATCTGCCAGCTGTATCAACATCCCTTGCTTTAGCAGCTGGTATCGGGGTATTGGAGGCAGTTGCATTGATGTTTGGATCCGGGTTTTTGATGAATGCAATGGGCATACCTATAGTATGTCCTAATCGTAAATCAACCTAATTATTTATACTTATATTTTTCTTAATTTTTTTTCTTCTTTTTCTTCTGCTTCTCTTTATGAATTTTAGTTTACATGTCTGCACAGGATTCGCCGATGCGAGCACCAGCTGAGCAATTTCTTACATTAAGGGCTTATGGGGCCCCACCAATTGTAATTGCACTTGCAGCACAAGGCACATTTCGTGGGTTTAAAGATACCAAAACGCCATTATATGCTGTTGGTATGTTCAATTTTGATGTCTAATGTTTAAAGTATGGTACACAAAAATATTTTCATGGTTTATGTTTTTCCTAGTACTTCTCTTCATATACAATAAGTACATATATATGCACCATCTTGTAGGTTTGGGGAACCTTGTAAATGCAATTTTGGATGTGATTCTGATACTTTTACTGGGCCTTGGTGTCAGGGGTGCAGCGATAGCCACAGTGACCTCTGAGTATGTTAAAGACACCACCATAAAATACAATGTATAATATATCCTTCCATTTTAAGTACAACTGTGTCTACTTGTTGCTCTCTGATTATTTATCTTTTAAATTTTGCCCCTGATTTTATTTAAATTTAAATAATAGGTATCTGATTGCCTTTATCTTGCTATGGAAATTGAATGAACAAGTTGTTCTTGTTTCCCCAAGTGTTATTGGTGATGGCGTAACGAGATACTTAAAATCAGGTTTGTTTTCTTTTTATTCTATGGTAATCTGATCTACCTTTTTTTTTTCCTTGGATCTTCAAAAGATGTACGGTATTTAGACATTTTAAGAAATTTTTAGTACTTTATTTTATCTTATATTTCTGAGGGACATGCTTATATTTTCCCATTTTTTATGATACTTATTCATACCTGGGGGACTTTCATGTATACCCCTCAAAAACCTCGAAATTACGTATTCCCCTTCTAGAATTCAAAATATCATTTTACCCTTCTAAATTTAAAATGGGTACTTTATATAAAAATAATAAAGTGTAAAATGGGTACTTTATAAATTTAAAATGAGTTATAATAGAAAAGTCAATCAATTGGGTAAATTTGTGAGTTATTGAAATTTAGAAGGGTAAATATGAATATGATATTATGGATTTTAGAGGGGGACATGCGTAATTTCAAGTTTTTTGAGGGGTATACATGAACTTTACCCTTCATACTTAATTTAAGAAATCAAATGTAAACTTTAACTTAAGCCCAACCAAGTGAAAGTAGTAGAGCAAACAGTCTAACTGCTTCTGAAGGAATTAGCAACAATAAATAGATGATATTTGACTTGTCCATTGCTCTTATATATCATGGCATGCACAAGTAATCTGAACCGTTTAGCACGAATCTTAAAGCAACCCAGTTTATATTAATACTGCCCCGTGCATCTAAATAGGCACTGAAAAACCTTTTGGCCCGGTTTTAAGATAAATTGAAAAGTTGAGATAACTCAGAAGATACGACTCCAAGTAATTGAGGTTTTTTGGGGGTACATATGAACTGTTCTTCTCTTCTGCATTTATTATACCTCCCAAGGGCTCAGGATTGCAACATTTATTATAGGTGGGTTACTAATAGGAAGAACAATAGCAGTTTTATTAACTACAACTCTTGCAACTTCACTTGCTGCAAGAGAAGGGCCAGTTCCCATGGCCGGGTACCAGATTTGCTTGCAAGTCTGGTTGGCTGTATCACTACTCAATGACGCTCTTGCCCTTGCTGGTCAGGTTGTAAATTATTCCAAAAACACCCTCTTTAATTTTAAAATACCCATTCAAGTGGAACTAATCTTAGTAGTGATGAAATCCTTGGTAGGCCCTACTTGCAGGTGAATACACGAAAGGGAATTACAAACAAGCCCGGGTTATTATTTACAGAGTGCTACAGGTACAAGTTTTTAACTCTTTCAGCCTATGTTATGTTTAGCTTATTAATGAGTGAGGCCATGGTACTAAGCATAGCACAAATTGGTCCATACTATGGATCAATATTTTTGCTTTCAAAGTTCAAATAGTCAATCTGAACCATTCAACATGATCTCCATGTTACAAAATTTTACATTTTTGTTAGAATTTTTTTTTACTATTTTGTTACATAGGTAGAAAATCACTACTTTTGAATGGTCTAGAATTTTTAAATCAAGTGATTTTCTATCAAAAAAGATAGTAAAAAAATTGTAAAAATGTAATATTTGATCTACAAGTACATTTTCATATGAAGAACATATTGAACGATTCAGATTGACTGTTTGGACTTTGAAATCGAAGATACTTATTACATAGTACATACCAATCCACGCTATGCATAGTACCATAGCCTCACCCCTAATTATTATGTTTCTAATGTCATTTAATGCAGTGAATTTTTTTGAATTTAGTAGATTGGTGGAATAACAGGAGCTGGATTGGCAGTTGTGCTCTTCTTTGGATTTGGGACATTCTCATTAGTCTTTACGTCTGATTCTCAAGTTTTAGAAATTGCAAGATCCGGACTTTGGGTAAAATTATTTTTCTCGATTAGCTTTCTTATGTTGATGCAGTGAGATTTATCCATTCATTCAATATGTTGGTTATTATTCATTGCAGTTTGTTACCGTTTCTCAACCGATCAATGCTATAGCTTTTGTGATAGATGGGCTCTATTATGGTGTCTCTGATTTTTCCTATGCTGCATACTCCATGGTTTGCAATTTCATTCTATTTGTAGCCTTGATTCATTCATGATTTCATTTGTCCTTTTCCATAATTATTATAAATTTTGTAAGCATCAAGAAGTCAGTTAACTAATTAATGTTTTCTAATTAAAAAGGTGATGGCCAATTACTTTGTTATGAATATTTTCATAAATAGACTGCTTAACTGATGTGTTTTCCTTGACAAGAATTAGCTAATTAAATTTTATATTGTCTTTATATGTGCAGTGTTTTGTAGGATTGGTATCATGTGGATATCTTTTACTGGTTACTCCAGGATTAGGTCTTACTGGTGTCTGGACCGGCCTAGTTCTTTTCATGACCTTAAGAGTACTAGCTGGATTTCTCAGGTAATAACCAAAAAAAAAAAATTCGAGGTTAAATATTATTATTATTATTGTGAGGCTATGGTACTATGCATAGCATATATTGGTCCGTACTATGGATCAATATCTCTACTTTTAAAAACCAAACAATCGATGTGACTGTCAATACGATCTCCATATGAAATTACACTTTTAGATAAAAAATTATACTGTTTAGAAATTTTTACAATATTTTTAGATTAGGTAGAAAATAACTTGATCCAAAGATTCTAGACCATTCAAAAGTAGTGATTTTCTAACTATAAAAAAAATAGTAAAAAAATTCTAAAAATTGTAAAATTTAGTCTGTAATTACATATTCATATGGAAATCATGTTGAACGGTTCAGCATTATCATAATATTTTCTAAATGGGGCTTTTAATCAGAAGCGAACATTGTCGTTAAATTTCAGGCTAAGAACCAGAAGCGGACCCTGGAAGATGATCTTGTCCGATTTAGATTCAGATGACGAATTACGAAATGATAAATTTTAATTTAAGCACCGAAATTGTGAAGAGAAACAAAGTAGGCCATGAATATTGAAGAAAGAGTCACCACATTATTTCTCAATGCCAAATTCGGATGCATACACAAGTAATGAAGCTAACACAATAAGAGTTTGCTGGAGCTTAGAACATTAAGTTGTATAGTTCATAGGAGTATTAACTTTTTGTGCATGCATAGTTTTGTACATTCATGCTAACATATTTGATTAGATAAAATTAATTGTTTGATACGAGATCAAGAACTGGAATTGTGCCTCTGTTGGGCCTGTTGGGCCTCAAAGAAAACAAGTTCCCTCTGTTCGGCCTTGTTTAGGCCTTGACTTGGAGATTTCCATAATTCAGACAAAATGTTCTCTTGAGGGGATGAATTTTGGTTGGGTTATCCAGAGAAGGAAATTAGTCACACCATTATTAATTTTGTCACGTTATGTTACAGTATATTACATTACGTATTGATTATGTGATGTGATTTGTGTGTTGTGTGGTATGACTATTTCTGTGATGTGACTGTCTTTTATCAATCTTAGTCACGTAACGTTACGTTATGCAAATTGATCTAGTTACATCAGTCACGTCATGTTATGTCATGTTAAAAATAAGTTTTAATTATATATTATGATGTGATGTGACGTGACGTTTTTCCTTCACTAGATTATCTGTTGCAAATTCCCTAGGGCAATCCCTGTTACACCTTATAATCCACTCGTGATTCACCTGTCAGTGGCTTGTGACAAAGGAAGGAAGGAAGGAAGGAAGGAAGGATATATCACAGAGTTTGTAAGAGTGAATTTGGACGACAGATTTGTTATCCTACAAAATTATTTTTGTAATTATAATTTGTACTTTTTTTATTGTATAAAAAGAATAATTTTTTGATGAGATAATTGAACAGCTTTATGACATGGTCTCAAATTATAAAACTAAAAAAAAATTAAAGCACGATATTTTTTTCTACTATTTTTTTTCTTAGTCAACTGTCCGGTTTAATACATTTTATTTTGAACAACAGGAAATAAAAAAAAAAATAGGGACAAAAATTGCATCCATTAAATCTTGAAAATCGCAAACTGTAAAAAATCCGGTTTTGTAGGAGCCGGTTCACTGGTTTTTTAGCTGAACGGGCGGATTTGTTTCCCCCTTTTTGATTTGGTGTTGGGCTGGAGGCTGGAGCAAAGGAAAGGGGTTTGTTAAGCGGTTTAGTAAGAATTGTGAGGGTTTAGCCGCACAATAAGAGAGAGAGGGGTGGAGGGGTGGAGAGATGCCGTGCCTGGAGCTATCCACCAACGTCAGTCTGGAGGGGGTGGACACGTCACCACTTCTGGCGGAGGCATGCAGGGTCGTCGCTGACGTCATCCAGAAACCTTTGAACGTCTCTTCCCTTCTCCCTTCTTTTCCCAATTCGATGCAATTAATTTATGTGCCTTATTCTCATCAAATCTCTTCTAAGTTCTAATTCCTTTATGCGTGTGCACAGTATGTGATGGTTGTCTTGAAGGGGTCAGTGCCGATTTGCTTTGCTGGCACCCAGCACCCAGCGGCTTATGGTGAGCTCATCTCAGTTGGAGGTATTGATCCAGTTACAAACAACAAAATTAGTGCAGCACTAGCAACTATTCTTTCTCAAAACCTATCCATTCCCAAATCGCGCTTCTTTCTCTTGTTTTACGACTCCAAGGCAAGTTCTTCTTTTATTCATTTTTACTGTCATCTACCTTGTGTGCCCAATGAGTAAAAATGAAAAAGGCCAAAATTCTGAACATTTTCTTCCATTTCTTAATTTCTTGATTTGTTTGCTAATTCAAAAAATTTCATTTGGCAGGCAAATCCTGCACAAGAACTTGCTCACTGTTTGCATGCTTTACATCAGGAGTAGATTCAATGTAATTATGTACATTTTTGCCTTTCCAGTCCTTGTTTTATTTATGACCAGTTTCTTTTTGCCCATTCTTTTGTAGTAGCTTAAATTTTCCATTCCTATCTTTCTGGTTATTTGTATAATTTATTAATTTTTAATATTCCTTAAAATATATGTAGCCTCAGAACTTTGGATGTTATGGGAATTAGTTCTAAGCCGACACTTTGTGAGGGCTTAGATTCAATTGCCTAAAGGAGAAGAATGGATTTGGTTTGCTTCTTTTCTTTTTTGTTCGTCTTAATTTTGTGTTGTTGCTATCACAGTTTTCATGTTTAAACTTTTAAGTAAAGAAAGAAAAAATTGCTTGAGAAACTATCAATTTGGTAGGACTGCATTTTTTTTGTTGCTTCAGTGAGCTGGTTTTTGATTAATTGCTGAGTGTTATACATTGTAAATGAACATTTCTGATCCGCAAAGACATTTTATGTCATTTTGTAGTTGAAATTGATTTAGGTATTGATGGTTTGTTAAGAGCACTGGTTAAATCTTCAGTGAGGGTATAGATTGCTCCAATACTTTTGGTAATTTTGGGAGCACTGGTTTTTAAATAGCATGAAGCATAAGAAATAATGAAAATAAGAAATTCTCTGTATTCCCTGGTAATGTACAGGCTTCACATCTGGCTGAGGGTCAAATTGGTTTTGGATTGCTTGCATTTGAATAGGATCTGGGATTTAAAATTGGACAATTCTGTGGGTTTTTGGTTTGGATCATATTTTACTATTACTAGCACGTACCAACCTGGTACTTTTTTTTGTGTTACCATCTCTAATACATACTGAAACCTTTTAAGAGCATAATTCAACTATATACCTTTTATTTAGCCATATCTTCTGAATTTCTATCTTAACATTTTCCTTGTTATATTGGGACAGTCATATTTATCAATTTATGCAGCCACTGTAACTATTGTTATCTAAAGACTAAACATTCTCCCCGTATAATATACGATGAGATGAATGTCGATCTCACATCCAGCGTGGCTAATAAACTCCCTTATTGGAATATTTAGTCATATGATTGATTATATTTAGGATAAAATTCAGTTCAAAAAATATACGTGGTTGATATGCAAATAATTACATACACAAACAATAACAATAACATAATAGCAATTACTGTCACATACAACATATTCATAAATCACTCACTTCCCATTTGGGGGAATTTCATGTATACCCCTCAAAAACTTGGACATTACGTATTCCCCCCTCTAAAATCTATAATATTATATTTACCCTTCTAAATCAAAAACTCACAAAGTTATCTATTTTATTGTCGTTTCTATTAGAAGTAGAAAATATAACAGAAAATAAATTGCTTACCCTCGTTGCGGATAACAGAATGGACTTATTAACCATAACAGAAAACATAGTTTATATATTCCAAAAATTAATTTATAAAAATATTAATTATTTTCTTACTGAAGAGAGAATATAATAGAGTGGAAAAATATATCAGAAGCTCGGGTGGGTGAAGTATAATCTGCCTGTAGACCTAACTTAACGGCCTATCATATCATTAACCTTATACCCTGATTGTGATTGTGATTGTGATTGTGATTGTGGTGAAGCTGATCAGTGTTTTTTTGTGAGTAGATTTGCACCGTGGGAATGTGCTTGCATTTGTCCCACTCAGAGTCAGAGCCGCCTTCTTGGTCTGTGATCTCCAACAACAACTTATCACTACAATGGATTATTAGCTTCTGTGGCATTGTTGTCATCAAGTATCCTGGGAGATCGAGTTTCCATTTTATAATCAATTAATGTCATCTTCTGCATAGTTTGAAGGTTCTCCACAGCTCCTAGATTTGGGCAGTTGTTGATTTCAATATACGAGGTGCTTGGTAGATTAGAAATCCTCTTCAAGTTTAGGTTATCATAAACACAAATATTTTTTACTGATGGGAGGTTCTCAATGGTGATCAGCATATCAGCACGGCCAATTGTTAGGTACTCCAAAGAAGTAGCTAGCGTAGTGTGAAAGCCCCTCCGGATCAGTGATATCAAATTGCTTCAGCTTGGGCATGGCTGCCTCCCTGTTGTTCCACTGCCACTCTTTCCAATTGGACATCCCATCAAATTGTAGTTGACTCAGTTTGGGAAATGCCGGTATGGCAGGACTGCTTATTGCACAATGTCCTGATGAAACTATCCTCGTATCTCCCTGCATGAATTCGTTTCCCACGATTACAACTGAATATGCACCATTTATTCGAAGAGTATCCAAATTGGGCAGTTGGCCTAACGGGGCAAGCTTCTCAAAGCACGCACAATCAGAAATTTCAACAAATCACAAGTTTGGAAGGTCTGCCGCCCAATTCAACCAATTAGGAAGGTGATTACCAAAATAATTTGCAATTTGAAGAAATTCTAGGGAACGTGGAGGACAGAGCTCATTTAATATGCCCAGAGCTGTTATCTTCTTCTCATCCGTTAGTAAAAGTTGATCTGCCCAGATCAGTGATGTGTATTCAAGATATAGATTATGCAACCCATGCTTGCTCGTAAGGTGTGCTTTTTTTGCTATATTGATATTACAAACTTTCTCCAAACACACTAAATGAAGAGTAACAAGTTGAGAAAGATCTTCTAGCGCTTCTAGGCTACTGAATCCCTCAACACAGTTTTCGTATGGTTTGAATCCGTATAGTTCAACGAGCTTGTCTAGTTTATTCAAGCCTGATGGAATTGCCTTCACTCCTGAATAGTAAGTATTGAGAAATTTAAGTTTCCGTAGATTGATAATACTGCGAGGGACATGTGACAAATCATAGCAAAATGCAATATTCAAATATACTAGATATTTGAGATTTCCAATGGAATTCAGAAGATTTGTTATATTTGAACCACTAACATCTAAGGGTACGTTTGGATGAACTCTAGAATAGCTAGAATAGCTACTGTTTAGAATAGTAAATAAGAATAGCTACTGTTTAAGAACAGTGCTAACTCAAGCTATTCGGAATAGTGAAAAAGTTGTTTGGATTGCATATTTGGAATAGAGTTTGGAGGAAATGAATAAAGTAATAATTTATGTGTTAGATTAAATATAATACAATATGATATTAATTTAAATATTAAATGTAATATAATCTTATTTTAAATATTAATTAGTATTAAATAAAATATTATATTAAATATAATATAATATTATTTTAGACATTAAATATAATATAATATTAGGTTACATGTTAAATGTAATATAATATTAATTTAAATATTAGATTAGTATTAAATAAAATATTAGATTAAATGTAATATAATATTAGTTTAAATATTAAATGTAATATAATATTAGTTTAAATATTAAATGTAATATAATATTAGTTTAAATATTAAATGTAATATAATATTAGTTTAAATATTAAATGTAATATAATATTATTTTAAATATTAAATGTAATATAATATTAATTTAAATATTAAATGTAATATAATATTAGTTTAAATATTAAATGTAATATAATATTATTTTAAAAATTAGATTAGTATTAAATAAAATATTAGATTAAATGTAATATAATATTAGTTTAATATTAAATGTAATATAATATTATTTTAAATATTAGATTAGTATTAAATAAAATATTAGATTAAATGTAATATAATATTAGTTTAAATATAATACAATATAATATTAATTTAATTATTAAATGTAATATAATATTATTTTAAATATTAGATTAGTATTAAATAAAATATTAGATTAAATATAAATATTAGATTAAATATAATATAATATAATATAATATTAGATTAAATATAATATAATATTAATTTAAATATTAAATGTAATACAATATTATTTTAAATATTAGATTAGTATTAAATAAAATATTAGATTAAATATAATATAATATATAATATTAATTTAAATATTAAATGTAATATAATATTAGTTTAAATATTAGATTAGTATTAATATTGAAACTAACAAATGCTATTCCATGTTTTTGTAAGAATAGAGAATAGTCCTATTCTCCCTATTCCGAATAGCTCTATTTCTCGTTTGGATTGTTCTTGTTCCGAATAGCAATGCTATTCTAAGAATAGTGCTATTCTTAGTGCAACCAAACATACCCTAAATATCTCAAATGCACAAGGTCACAAAAAGAATCTGGTAAACTTGAGAAATTTGACCAATTGAGATCTAAGATGCGAAGGTTGGAAAAGGCTTTACACAAATCACCAAGTGAAACTTCAAGTTTATCACGAAGCAATATTGTTCTCAACCCTTTTTCATTTTTAATTACTTTAGTGTTCACCTTACTTCCTTCTATTAATAATCGCCGTACTTTTAGTGAGCCCTCATACCTGAATAGAACTTGTCCCTCCCATAATACACAGTTCTTATCTTTTTCCAAATGACGGGCAAACGACCACAAAAGATCATGCATTTTGCATTGTACCTGATCAACAGTTGATCCAGTTACTTCTAAAAGATTTCGCTGAAGTAACTCCGTGTAGTACTCATTTCCCAACTCCCAAAAATTATTCTTATCTTGCAAAAATCCTTCTGCTAGCCACATAAAGATTGAATCTTTTTTCCAAAGCTCAAAATCTTTAGGAAAGAGGGAACAAAAGATGAAGCATTGCTTCAGAGGCGGAGAAAGGTCCTCATAGCTCAAATAGAATACATGATGGATATCTCCTGGTAGCCCATCCATGGACCACAAATTGCTTCTAAGAACTGTTAGCCAGTTGCCTTTCGTGTTACCCTTTGTGCAAAGTACACCGCCTATGCTTTTGATGGCAAGAGGCAAACCATCGCATTTTTTAACAATTTGCATCCCAATATCCTTGAGATCTTGAAACTCACTCTCAACCCCGCGTGGACCCACCTGTCAAATAATTATATACACATGAAGTGATGAACTTCAATGTTTCAATTTATGCAGTGTTCTAAATAGCGCGCTATAGCGGTGCTATAGCGTTTTTGGACCCCAAACGCTACGCTATGACATCAAAATGCGCTATTTGCGCTATACAATATGGGTTTTTTTTTTTAAAGCAATTTATATGGGTTTTAAATAAAGGTAAAAAAAATCTCAAACCGAAATTGAATTTGTTGCTACTTGCTACAGATAAATCAATTTGAAATTGGGAATAGAATCTGAAATTTGAATAGAAAAAAAGTCCAAACCGAAATTAAAATTTGAATAGAAAAAAAAATAGATTATGTCATGAATCATGATGCTTAAGATATTTTTAATAGAAAAAATCGATAGTTTATGATATTACTATGGATATTTTGAACCGCAATTTGGACTTTGTACGGGTTCAATATGAATATTATAATTTCTTAATTACTTTAGTGTTATTTATTGTTCTATGAAACTTTAGATAATGTTGATATTTAGTACAAATATTGAATACCTGAGAAAAACTTGTTTTTCAGCCTTCTTACCAGCTTATGATGGCGGAGGAATGGAAGGTGGTCGTCAAGGTATAACATAACTACTGTAAGTCAAAAACCGTACATCCCAACTCTTGCATATTACCACACCCTACAGTCGCTGTTTTGAGAGTCGGTACAAAACCCTAGCCAATCGCCTCGCCGCCCCCCCCCCCCCCGCCCACACCCCTCCTACTTTTTCCTTCTCCAGCCACCCCTGCTCTCCGTCGCATACATCCGCCCCCACCTTGCTCTCCTCTGTCTCCTCAAGCCTCCCTTCTTCTCTGAGATCTTCTCATTGTGTCTCTGCCGTCTTCTCGGCCAATCCCGCTTCCACCACTCTGTTGCCCCGTCGTTTCCTGCTCGGCCTCCCATCGCGATGGCGCGCGGGTGGAACTCCTCTTTCCTGTTACTTTTTGTAAATTATATATTATGTTTTTAATTTCGTTTTAGGTGATGATAATGGTGTTTTGAGTGATGTTGATGTTTGATCTCTTTCTTCTCTTTTGGCTGTTCTTGAATTTGGTACTGGCTTTTCCTTTTTGGCTGCTTTCGGAAACTACGAATACTGGTACGCGACTGGTACCATCTACTTGTGCTACAGCACTGGTATTGGTCCTTCCTTTGTCAGCGTTACGCTGGAAGGATAACACTGAGGCCCATCTTCTTACTACCTGGGCATGCCAGCAAGACTTATCATATGTTGGCTTCCAACTATTCAACCAGTAACATGGTGCGGCAGCCTGCGAGTGCTCTGTTCTCTGTATTTTGTGCAGTGTCTTGTTTTTAGTTAATGTACACTAGGGTACACTAGGATTCTATGGAAACTGGCACACTGCATGTATTCAGTAATCTTGTAACTCGCTTCTTATGCTTATATGATATGCCTACGGGCTTTGAATCAAAAAAAAAAAAAAACTCTTGCATATTCATCTAACCAAATGGTCTAGGTTTGAATCAGGATTTTTTTTTTTTTTTTTGCCATATTCGAAGCAGAGCAAAACCAATTAAAAAATGGTTTAAGCCCAGTCCTTTCAAGTATTCAGACATATTTCATGTCGATTTTTAAATTGCTAGTTTGGGTCTTGAATGAGATTGAGATTGACAAAACACCGTTGGAAGTTCTTATGTATAAGGTGCAAGTGCTGAAGGTAGATGCTGTCGTCTAGCTAATTGGGAGCTGGCATGCAAACCCAAGAAATATGGAGGCTTAGGCGCGCATAATAGACATAAAGGCGTTTCACGAGGAACTATTGGCTAAATGGTATTGGTTTTGGTTAAAATCGGAAATCCGACTTTGGAAATCAATTATGACAATGGCTCACAGGATATGGAAGTTGTAGGTACCCCCAAGAATTAAGTTCTTGCTTGGCTTTTGTATTATGAGAAAATTTTAACAGTTGAAAATCTGGTTAAGAGGGAATGGATTCTTCCAAGTATCATGTGTTCTTTGTACGTAGAGTGGCAAATGAAGATTGTAGACACTTATTCACTGATTGTTAGATCATGACGAGACTCTGAAATGGTGAGTATTAGGTTC
Organism: Carex kokanica; assembly: GCA_025461125.1. Lineage (NCBI taxonomy): Eukaryota > Viridiplantae > Streptophyta > Magnoliopsida > Poales > Cyperaceae > Carex > Carex kokanica. Next base: position 210,523 of record JAJGRX010000889.1, read on the forward strand.
TCTTTATTACGGATACAGGATTGGGGCTCTACTTTGCATGAGGAAGGAGCTCACAGGTGGGTAGCAGCAAAGGAAGGAGATAAGAGATGCAAAGAAACTATATTAATCACAATGTTTATTTGTTGGAAAGAAAGGTGTGCAATTATTTTGTTGGAAAGTCTTCAGCAAATAGAAGAACAAGTATACACTCAATGGAAGTATCTAAATTGATCCCTCATTAACCGACCCGGAAGAGTAATTTATATCAATGTTTCAGTTTAGCAGTTTCTTTTTATTTATTTATTTTTGCTCTGTTTTATTTCAAGGTTCAATCATCTTGAGTTAATTTTTCTTTGTTTTCTGTAAAACAAGGTTTCATTTCGAAACCCAAATGTAACATATCTGCAATCAATAAAACAAATAAGGAGTTGATCCTAATTTTTACTCAAACAAACATGTCAATATGTGAAACTGAGGACCATATATATGTGTAATTCAAAGATCTGGCAAAGGAAATCCATCTAAAAATTAAACTAAATAAGACTACAAGTAGTTTACAAGTGCAATTGAATAGATAAATAAAAAAACCACGGGTCCGGCGGTCCGATCCTGGACCGGACTGGTAATATCAATACACTAGCTAGTAACATCACATCACGTTTTTGTCGGCCAGATGGATGAACTTGGATATTTTACAACACTCTGTATTGTCGAATAATCTACAGCTGAGGCCCATTGATATATTTGATGGGCTTTTATCATTACTTTTCTTTTACTCCCTAAAACTTTCCAACGCCTGTCAGTTACTCTCATTATCTCTCTAGTGAAAATCCTTTATAAATTGGCTATGATAATTACATGATCAAAGTCCTCTTGAGTTCTCGGATCATTGTACACCTTTTTTGCTAGAGTGGTCTTTCCTATCCCTCCCATCCCCTCAATCGCAACAATTGGAATATTCTCTTGCTCTTCAGTTACACCTTTAGTTAGCAACTTGACTAGTTTATCTGCATCTTCTACAATTGTTTCTCCAACTAAATAGGACAGAACAACAACTGGATGGGTTTTACGGCTTAAATTGGAGGCTACTTGTCGAGCTTCACTAGAGGCACCTCTAGTTTCAACAAGACCCAAGAGTGGCAAGTCCTTGATAATATCATCCATTAATTCTACAACGGAGTGCTTTTATTTTGCTGGCAATGCGGTGATCAGATACAATATTGTTGACACCAGCTACAATATTGTTTACACCAGCTACTATATTAGACCACAAATTGGCATCTGAATTGGATGACGAGCTTGACTCGACACAATGCTTCTTAGCCTTCATCTGGAAGAGGTCAACAATGTCATCTGCATCATACATGACATCTTTGAGCTCCATGACCCAGCGGTTGATGGCAACACTTTCCATCTGCCTCCTCTCAGCATCGACAAGGACACATTGAATCCGGTCTACCATGGCGGCGAGCCTTTTAATCTCACCGGGAACACCAAACAGCTGGCCCACTTCTTCGATCCCCATCTCTAAGAGGATGCCACCGCCCAATTTAGGCAGAAAGTCAACCAAGATCATTGCTACTTTAATTTGGTAGTTGATGGAAAAATATATAGAGCGAGAATTAAAAGAGATGTAGAAGCTAGGGAGAGATTGTGTTAAGTTTTCTCTGTAATTGGTTGTTTAAGATATTGGGAGAGATGCATGGAACAGGGAAGCATGGATAATTGGCAAGTTCCAAACAGATAACAACTTTTAATATGCTTCTGAAGACAAAATCAATGAGCAGAGTGCATTGACTTCAATTTTTTTATTTTGGCATAAGCAATAAAACATTGACTTTGTTTTGTCAATGAGACAATGAGCAGTTAGCAGTTGTGGAAGCACGATACGAATTGGCACGCACGGTGAATAAAGAATCTCCAACATGGGTAAGTTGCATTACAGATGAGGCCCATTTAAAGATTTGGGCCATATTTAGTTACCAACCAACAGCCCAACACACATCGGCATCGGCATCGGCATCGGCCCAGAAGCTTGGTGCGCAATTATGTAAAATCATGTTCTACAAAAGGTCATTATTTTTTATGTAACATATACTAAACTATGATTGACACAATTCTCACAAAAGCTACAAACTAAAACATTAAACATGACTACGTTATAAGGACAACAAATATATTTTACAAAAATAAATCAAAATCAAATTATGATTAATGAGATTGTTTATTGAACATTAATAAATTATCAATGAGATAGTGGAGGAGAAGTAAAATATGGTATTATATATTCATAGGGTGATAATTAAATAATTGTTGAGCTTAATTTTAACCATTTTTTTTGGGAAAATATTTTAAAGAGGTACACATGCACTTCTATTGTATGCTTAATTGTGTTGATTTGCTTTGCTTCTACATACTTACATGGGAAGAGCTTTCAATCATGCATGCATAATATTGACAAAAAAAAAAAAAAATTATTCGAATTTGTAAATTGGTACGCCAAAATAAAGAAAGAATTAAATTAATGTCACATCTAGATGAATTGGAATCTATTACACAAAAGACAAATAACTTACTATATGAGAATAGGAGTCTGAAATCAGCAAATGTTATAAATTAAATGTCAGAAGATAAAGTTAAAAGTTCTGAGCTCAAAATAAAGGAATTGCAAATGTCTAGTAAAGTTAATATTTGTCAAACACACATAGGTCATAGGTGAGATTGAGATTTTAAAAGTTAGAATACAAACTTTAGAGACCAAAAATAGGGCTTTGAGTGACATGAGACTTGTTTTAGCTTTTAGTTGTTGTTTACTTAATTTCTATAGCTTTATGTGGGGTGGTACCGGCTTGGTACCATTTTCACATACTTTGTGATTTTCTTAATAAAATCGGTGGCATATGACCACTTTTATCCAAAAAAAAAAATGAATCTCCTTATTCATTATGCAAGTTGTTTTTAATGGCTCTATAGTTGATGGTTGGTTCTTCATCCGAATGCAAAATCTCGTAGCAGTGCAATTAATTGTAGTAAGTTGAGAAGCGTCTGTTTCAAATTTGCTACCGAACTGACAAATCTTTTGAAGCTGATATTCAGTAAATAATACTTTTGAGTTCATGAAAAAGTTTCCGGGCATTGTGGCCGTGCTTCACCAACGTGTCAAACTGTTGTCATGCTTTGAAATGGCTAGCTCACAGTTAAGGAGTAGTTCAAAAGAGGTAAAGTGGCAGTTGTACAAGAGCCAGAGTTACTGGTATTCTTTGGTTGGCTAATATGTAGAAAACAGGAAAGAAATCTTGTTTCGCTTGATTTACTGCTTAATTAGTGGCAACTCAGCTTTAGTTTTGAGACATCCATTTTATGGAAATTCAATATTTCCGACAACTTAATTAGAATGCTATACTTTTATAAAACCTTTTGTTCTTCTTTTGATGTGTTGATAACTTGATATTAACCCGGTATAGTATTATCTGCATGATATTCTTTTTACCTCCAAATTTAGTAAGTCAAAATATTTTATATCTGCATCATGCGTAATAAATATCTGTGGACATTTCAGAAAATTTTGAAAAATGTACTTTGGAATTGAAGCATGCATGTATCATGCTATATTACTCGTCTCCATTCTATCATTTTAAATATAGTTGTAGAAAAAAAAAAATAGAAATAAACAGGATATTATAAAAACACAATTCTCAATTTTGTTTCACTATTTATTATCGTCTTGCAATTATGTGTGCATATATTGTTGTGAAATTTAATTATCTATTGGATGGGTCCTCAATATTTAATGATTTTGCAATGCGTAGGCAGTCCTTGCTAAACTGCTTATAATAGTTAATAGTTATTTGTTTTGCCTTTTTCTTTCTTTTCTTAAAATTGTACTTATTAATTTCGTCTCACTTGTTAATTAAGTACCTCTAAATAATTCAAAACGCATCGTGTATATTACCAACTGAGGCAATAATAATTCATTTGGGAAGCTATCCATCATCCATGGGGCACACATTACACGTACGTCAGAATACCAGGAATACAAGAGGAGTGTGTTGTGTGTATCATATCATATCATATATCATGTGTAGTAGTGGGGACTGGGGAGGCAGAAACAACAACATGTACACATGATCGATGTTCAATAGCCATTCGGACTGACAATCTAGGGAGCCAAACACTGATGCATGGGTTTTGGGAGCATATGGTTGATCAGCAAATCGGTTTAACCATGTATATCGTAGTGTTCCTGAGATGATCAGTACAGCATGCATCATAGCATTAGCAGCCACTGAGCCAGATTACATCTGTACAGCACTGGTGTCTCCTGTTTCTCCCTGGTACCAAACTACCAATACTAGAAAAAAAAATGATTTAACAATTAAGGTCTACTTGAAAACCCATTCAACTTGGGCCTAGGCCCAATGTTACATTGAAGCAATAAAAGAATTTTGGAATCTGTTTCAACATGAGTCTCAAACTGGATCGTCCGATTAAAATCAAATGACACAAAATACGTTTTAATTTTTTCTCCCTTCTATCATTTAAAATATAGTTGGAGGAATAAAACAAGAAAAAAAAAAACAGCAAAATATAAAAATGAAACAAATTATCTGGAAAAACCAAGATGGATTATTCTGAACAAAAAAAGACATCAAAATTGAGAACAGAGCACCACAGGTCAGTTATTATTTGACAATTTTTGTGAGTTACTTTAAGAGCTGTTAGAGGAGGAGATGCAATTCAATACAGACAATTTGAGCATCTTGTGAGAAAAAATTAGCCTATGAAAAAGAAAGGTGCTCTGTTTTTATAGAAATTCACAAATCACATGATTCACATCACAGGTTATCAGCGAACAAGCAAGACTTATAATGATCTAAAATAGTACAAAACAACTAAATAAAACAAACCCATGTAGGTACATAAACCAAGATCAACTCATGTTCTGTTTAAAATTTACTAATCATTTCACAAAACAGATTAAGAAACCAGGGGCGACGTGCCAAATTCAGTCTGATTAGGAACTGTTCGATCTGCATTAAAATTCAAGCGGACGATTTATAGAGAAATTCACCGCATGAATCTAAATGAGCACACAAATCATGACGTGGATCGAACGACTCCGACTGGACATCTGACCACCTCCTTTCCCATAGATTATTTGTAGCAATGGTATATGAGGAGGGTTCAAATGCCTCCATTTTTCATGCCTCCATCATGCCTCCATTTTTAAAAACTTTAATAACTCAAAATTTAAAACTTAAAAGTCAAAATAAAACCGTTAGATATGATCTACATCATTTTATCTATGCACGTGTAAAAAATTATGATATTTCAATTTTGTTTTGGTTGTCATCAAGAGCTTGTAAAAAATATACTAATGTGGATAATTTCTATACGTTGATTTTTCAACTTATTGATTCACATAAAAACAAAATTAAAATGTGATAATTTTTTATGAGCACATAAATAAAATGATGTAGATCATATCCAACGGTTTTATTTTGACTTTTAAGTTTTAAATTTTGAGTTATTAAAGTTTTTAAAAGTGGAGGCATGGTGGAGGCATGAAAAATGGAGGCATTTGAACCCTCCTCATGGTATATATGAACTAGTCTTAAAACAAAGAGGGTAGGTATATCACTTAATCACTTAATAAAAAACAAGAGAAACAAATATATAACAGAGGCATATATATATATGTACATTCACCTGGTAAAAATTACTGATGTAAGGCTCTGTACCAGTAAGGAGGAGCCATGAAACTCAGGATAGATAGCGCTTCAGACCAAATAATGTACCAAAATCAATCATATTTTAGGTTGTTTACATGAACAAAGTCTAAGGCGCTATCCCTCCTGAGCTTTACAGATCCTCCCATACCACTTTCTTTCTAATTCAATCTTCACATGGAGAAGGGTACCACTGGAATGTTTAAGAACTAGAGAGGAGATGAAATGAAATGAGTCCATGGAAGGGTATTTATAGGAAGAATGGTGTTAAAAAATGTGTGTATGCATGAGAGAGAGAGAGAGGTTGTGGCATTTTAATAATTATTACTTTGTTTTGTTAGTTACTTACGAGGAGAAAAAGTTGGAGAGATAGAAACAATATTTATTTAGTTTGTAAAAATAAAAATTATGAAAATAGCCTTGTACGTAATGCCTTGATGGGGGTCAGAGGATTGGTAGAGAGATTAAATTCCACCAATCATTTCTACAGAGATTGTTGACTGATACCGGTTTCTGATCCCAGTTCTGAATTATTCTGTGTCATTGGTTCTATAAGCTTCTGTGCTTCATCATTGCACTCTCTTCATTTATTTGGCAAGCTCTAAACTATATAACTTGTATATAGTTCAAGTATAAATTAGGAATATGCATTTCATTGTAATGCAAAAATATATCAAACTATTCATATTTATAAAATAAAGACAAAAATTCATAATTTAATTGGGAGTATGCTGTTTGTTTTTTTTTATAATGCAAAAAATATATATCAATCTATTATATTTATATTTGTAAAAAAGACAGACTTTTTCATAATTTTATTGAATACTTCAGTTATACATCGTGTATTATTATGAAACTCATGAAATCCTTGAATAATACAGACATCAACTGAATTATTTACCAACATGTATTTAATTCTTATATTCATTCGAGAAGGTTCTGAAAAAAAACAAATGTAAGTACGGATATACTATCAATATTGATTAAAAACGTTGTACATTTATTAATCACAATTTTATACCTATGTTGATCAAGGAGTTATGTAGTTGGTTATTTACCAATCTCTTACTAATTTGCGTACCTTGAATTATTATTGTAGTTATTTAAATTAAGATCATATTCAAATTGTAAGCATGGAAAGAACAAATAAATCCAATCTAATGAACTTCAGAATTTTGTTAGATGTTGGGTTTTGATGGAGCATCAGTTCTTAAAATTGCATGAAAAATGTTACAGCATGCATGCATGTTGTGATCTTTTAATAAAAAAAAAAAAATGTGAAAACAAGTTTCCTGTGTAAATAAGAACTTGTCTTTAATTTAGTTGCAAAAGTCAGTATTCTTATATAAGTCTTTTATAAACATTAAATCCAAGTTGAAAGACTAGATTTCTATCCTTATATCTCAAAAAAAAAAAAAATGTAGATAGATATTCCAAAGTTTGGCTCATTCATATTTCAAAGATCATGTACGTACACACATCACCATAATTGTGTACAATTAATGACCCAAAAAGCTAGCTAATTAAGATTGTAAATATAAACTTCTGTATGTTTATATTCTGTACATATGTTCATGTGTATATATAATATATTTGTATTATATTGAATAGAGAAAATAATAGTCTGATAGAAACATAAAACATTGCATTTTCTCCTGCCATAGCCCATAGCCCATAGCACAATATATTATTATGAATAATAAATTGGGAATAGTTGTAAGCATCATCTACGTCTGATAATGTAAATTTCAAGTAAGCTCATTAATCAACTCCAGAATCAAATTTAGCATCTAAATATTCCCAAGTTCACACTATTTTTTTAATTAAGCAAACAACCGGTTCTACACGTAAATAAAGAGATATTATATTATTATTATCCCTTGAGGCCTTGATAGTTGAAACTTGAAACTTGAAACTTGAAACTTGAAACTTGAAAGTGATGCGTTATGCGCACCCAGAAAGCCATAAATGCTTTGGCCACAAAACATAAAAAGGCTGGTACGCCGCTGTCAGTATATTTTTTCTGGGGACTGTACTCCATAGACCTGAAGAGAGAGAGAAAAGGAGAGTTTTAAGTGTATGGATTCATTCATGCAGCAGCAGTACAAGAGAGAGAGGCGTAGGTATGATCAGCCTCAGCCACAGCTGGAGCTTGTCAGACAAATTTGATGGGGAAGTCTATTTATAAACAAATTTCATTTTTTTTAAATATACTATATCTTTTGTAGAGAATCAGAAAAATGAAAATTCGGTTTCTTAAAATCTACGTACAAACTTGAACCGAATTATTGATGATTTGGCTCCTTGAAAAATGTCTTAATTAAATAATGAAATTAATTAATTTTCTGGTGCTTATGCTTTGCTGCTTCTTTTTCATCTGTGCCCTTTCCAATAAAATATATAATATATTTCGAAAAGTAAAAAATATTGAAGTGTATTGGTATTTGGTAATAGCAGAAGCAGAGGAAATAGAAAAGAAAAGAGAGAAGGGTAAAGTTGGGATTGATGAGAAGCACAGCCACAGCACATGGCTGCACTTACACAGTAGTCAATGCATGTAACTCTTGCTTTAGCCTATTCCCATTTATTGCTCTGTCTTCTAGTCTTCTAGACTTCTACATATGTGATATGTACCAGTGTACCACATACCCATTAACCCATACCATACCATCCATCATTTATTCTATTCCCCTTTCCTTTCCCCCCCTCCCCTCTTCTCTGCTGTTCAGTTCTACTCTACCTCTACGTGTGTATTTTTTTATTCATATCACTATTCCTTATTTAGAATTTCAATTGTTATTGTTGTTACTGTAATCTGCAGACTCACTGTTAGCATCCATCTACAGTCTACAGAGTTTGGTTTGATTCAGTTCAATGGTAGTTAGAATTAATAAAGGATTTAGGATAAAAGAGCAACCAATTCAAAGCAAATGAATTGTTCTTCATTGATATAGACTATAGTGCCTCTTTCAAAACATCTCTGTGTTAATTTGTTGACGTTGCACAACTTGATGAAGCATTTCTCATGAACAATAATTACAATAATTATTTTCACAATTCTACAACTCCATCCATCATGTCACAAAATGTTATTGTTAGCTGCCTTCCTTCCAAATTCAATAGAGTTGATCATATTTCTTTCTAAATCTGGCTAATTAACACACTAAAAAAAAGAAGATCAGATCAGAAACCGGGCAGAACGAGCTAACAAAATTGGCCTCTAATTTTAGATTAACTTAAAATATATCTAAAAAAATCATATTTTATTAAGTATGAATTAACAAATTAACACCATTTGACACCAATAATGATGAACATTGGATCCCTCATATCATATGCAAAGAAAATATCACAATATAGATTAAACTCATTTACTATTTTTAATTGTACTGGCGTACTGCCCACAGGAACAACGCGATGCACATGCAATTTTTTGGGGAAAATCAAGGAAGTAGCCAAGTACATAATTTTTTATCATTTACTCGAGATACCCATTGATAAAATGTGTAATGCACGCATTTTATTTAGTAGATTAATTAAGTTACCGCATTATTTATTTTGGCCAACTTGTATGTGATAATAGTTTACTTGCAAAATAATGGATTCAAATTATAATATGATAGAATGTAGTTAGGTACCAGAAGTTTGCAGTGATTTGTTTTCTTATTTTTAATTTTAGTAGTTTGTAATTAATGAATAATTAGCTTTGTATTTTATGATTAAAATTTCTAAACTTAATCAATATTATAGGAAAAACTATTATCAAATAGTCAATATAATTCGAACATTTAAGTAATCTTTTTTTTATAAAATTTGATATAATTTGAAAATCAATTAGTCATTCATCGAATGATTAAAAAAAATAACAATTCAATCTTTGTAGTTAATTTGGCTACCAAATAATATGCATTTCCATATAAATAACTTAGCAAGTATATATTGAATTAAACTTTTACTCCCCCATTAATAACAATAACAGATGGCATGCTTAATTTTGTTTTCTTTTTCAGAATGCACCACTGCATTGAAAATTATTGTGCATTAGTGGGTGCATTAATCCATACAATATAGATAAATTATTTTTAAACTTTGGTTTAATTTTCCAAAATGGACTGGCTATTTATCAACTGATTTAAAAAATTAAAAATTCAATTTTTCGGTGACAAGTTAATTCCTAAATTACCTCAAATAAGTTTGGCTGTAAATAATATGAAATTAGCAAGTTTAGAATGAAACTTTTACTCCACCATTAATGACAATAACAGTTTACACGCTTTTGTGTTCTTTTTCAGAGAGCACCACTGCATTGAATTATTGTGCATTAGTGGGTGCATTAAGTAAAAAGCACACACACACACACACTTGACACTTGACACTTTACTGTCATCTCTTTATGAGAATCCACTGGCAATGAACCACCATTGAGAGGTACCATCAGACTGCATTCAATTTTGCATATATTATTCATTGATTTTTAAAGGCCGTTTGAAATCAACTTCTCGATTGCTAAATGGGGAAGCCTGAAATTGTTTGATTGTTCACCAGCTTATGCTTTCTTTGGTGAGAATTTATAAACAGTGTTCCAAAACATTCATTAAAAATTTGTTGGTTGGTTTCAAGTAGCAACTTCAAAAGGTTAAAAAAGAAGAAGTACTACTTACAATTTGTAAATACAGTAATTCTATTTTCACAAATTCTACAGTTTCTTGGTTTATTATGCTTTCATCGCCAAGAATTTATAAACAGTAAATATATTGGAAGTTTCAAAAAAAAAAAAAATTATTGCTAGTTGCAGCTTCAAAAAGTTAAAAAAAAAATACTGCTTATAATTTGTAAATACAGTAACCCTATTTTCAATAAATTGCGTCTTGTGCTATTTGTCAAGGTATCTATATTTTTACAGTCAAAAGTTAATTAAGCTGTAAACAACATACTGTATATTTTAGTTTTTTTGTTAAAAAAAAAAAAGTTTATGTGAGTTTATGTGTAGAGTAATTAAGTACCTATCAAAATAAGTAGCTCAAAGAATTCCAAATTATGAGGATATAATTGCAATTCAGTGGCACCACGGGTGGATCCTTATAACCTCAAAATTAAGATTTAGAACCGTAGCACTAGTTCATCGGTGCTATGCGTAAAACCATGACCTCACTCTATATTTTTTTTTGTATAAATCAATAATTATCTGATGAACTAGTGATATTTAATCCTTATAACCATGACCTCACTCTATATTCCAGTCAATTACCTCAGCCGATAGTAATATTTAATCCGTAATAAAATATTAAGGAAATTTCATTGCATTGCATTTGGAAAGGATTTGGTTTGAAAGATATAACCAAGTGATGCAACCACTGAATCTTAATTTATAAGAATTTTTTTTAATTGGGGGATCACAAAAGTAAAATCTCAACTTTTTTATTAGTATGCAATGGTAAGAGTGAGGCTATGGTGCTATGCATAGCACGGATGGCTAGTGTACTACGGCTCAATATGGTACTTTTTAAAATCCTAACGGTCGATCCGACCGTTCAATGTGATAACCATATGAATATGTACTTGCAAACTAAATTTTATATTTTTTCGAATTTTTTTACTATTTTTTCAGATAGGTAGAATTTTGATGGTCCAGAATTTTCAAAAAACACTGATTTTTCTACCTATCTAAAAAAATAGTAAAAAAATTCGAAAAAATATAAAATTTAGTTTGCAAGTACATATTCATATGGATATCACATTGAACGGTCGGATCGACCGTTAAGATTTTAAAAAGTACCATATTGAGCCGTAGTACACTAGCCATCCGTGCTATGCATAGCACCATAGCCTCACTCCAATGGTAATTATAATTGTTATCAAGAGAAAACGATAATTGAATCGCTCACTTTTTAACATTTTTTTTTTCCTTTTTCCAACATGCATGAAGTATGAACTTTCAGCATCCAGCACTTTAACATATACGTTATTCTTTTGAATAATTAGTTAGTTACCTTCACTGCTACAAAAAAAAAACACATTTACTATCACCCAGTGGACTCCCTTGGCAGGATAACGTAAATTATACTTTAAATAAAATCAGAAAGCACTTAGATTAAGTAGTGGGATATTTCAATTACAAGTAGTATAGGGAAATAATATAATTGCGTATCTAAAATACTTTACTTGTAGTAGCCCAAAAGCCGATCGCAAGATTGGAAAATCTTTCAAATCACATAAACAAACACCCAGCAAAATAATGACTGGGGGTTTCAAATCAAGATTGGAGGCTTGTTGTTATTATCCCAAGACAGAATGTTACCTACTTGCTGGACTCGGTGCAAAATAATGATTGGGAGTTATATATTGTTCATCTATTATAGCAGTAAGCAAAATACATATAATTTAAAATGCAAAATACTAACCTGTCCTACTTCTAGGTACTATATACTGACATTTAATAATTCTAGGGCTTATAAGTCATACATACACTGGGGAGGTCGGCACATGCCAGGGGAGAAGAGCACTGGAGGTCAGAATGTTTCAGGTAAGAAATATTTTAATCGAGTATTTCATTGCAACTTGTTTCAAGTTCCAATTGCACTACTAATTAGATTTTGTTTTAAATAATACACATTTGATCAGAGCCCTACGTAAAGCAATTCATGGGAGTCCGGATTTTATGTAATGAAGAACATGGAGATGCTCATAAAAAATTATGCACGTTATTTTCCAAAGGTTTGTCAATCACTTGTTTCTATCATGCTTTCAAATTAAGTTGTTATATATGTTATTCATATATGTTTTGATTTATTCATGCAGTGTCGTCTGTCCAGAATATTGTACAAAGAAAACACATTACATGACATCTGTATCCAATGATGTAAGTTCTTTTTCGAATTAGTTTAATTATTGTGCAAGTACTTGGCGGGGGGAGGATTTGGTGCTGATGTACTGTTGTCTGTGGTGTAAAACAGTTCTTGTTTTCTGGTTTTTGCGGTCAGACACTTTAGTGTTGGTTTTAATAATGTGGTTTAAAACAGTTGTTAGTTTTATGGTATAATAAAATATTGCTCTATATATTGTTGTATGTGTGATATTGTTAACTTGTTGGTTTATAATTATTGTTTACTTTATATATTGCTTATTGCATTGATTAATATATATGTTGGATAACTTGTATATGTATATGTTGTTGATGCCTATATTAATTGTTAGTTAAAATATGAGTATAGAATGCATGCATGTTTATTGTTGCTTTGCTAGGTTTTAAAAATGGCTAGCAAATATATGATGGAGGCTAGTTCCTAATACAAGAATTAATAATAAAACATAATAATTATATATACATCACAATCGGCTCAAAAATTAATGACCGATGGCAAACTAGGACCTGCCAACACCAACTCAAACAAAACAGATGGTGTAAGACACTTTTGCAATCGGCTATTAAAATTCAACAGACGGTGTTAATTACATTTGCCGTCGGTTGCAAAAAGAAAGAGATGGCATAGGGTACTAACATCGTCTGTTTGATCGTACGTTGCGATTAATGACATATGTTTTGAGCCGATGGCATATGTGTATACCTTTCCTATCGGAGTGATAGCCATCAGTGCGGAATCCGATTGCAAATTGCGATTTCACCTGATGGCGAAGTGTTTTTTTTATAGTAGTGCTTGTTAGTTACATTAACATATTTTATCATGTTAGTTACCTTTATGCATGTGTGACTTTGTATTTTTTTAACATTAAATTAGTTATATGTAATAAAAAAATTAGTATAATAAAAATTTGATTAATTTCTTTCAATAGTTATTAGTTCTTATAATACTTATATGGTTACATTTCTCCTGCTCATTTTGAAGCATACATTTTTTTAAAGTAAGTCAAGTATTTAGACAAAAACAAAGTTAAAAGCAACTAGTTAATATTTTAAAACACAAAATTACACATATTTCTTATAAATATATGTCAAAATCAACTACCATGTCATTAAAGATAATTAACTAAGTAATTAGTGTAACAATATCACTCTTGAAAAGTATATGTTACTAGAAACTTTCAGAAGATAGAAGTGGACATTTAACCGGTGAAGTCAGTAATTTTTTCTCGAAATAATGTGTCGTTTTGTATGTTGTATGTCATGTTCATTTGCACGATATAGTACGATGGCATGAATTGCGTGAATAATTTTTTTGGTAGAAAAAAATGCCAAACAACCATAGTTTATAATATGAAGAAAGAAATGATATAAGATCCTTAGAATTACCTTTTACTGAATAAATATCAAATATATTGGCACTGCAGAGTTAGTGTAGTGGCACGAGCCTCGTCTCTCTCTATAGAGATCATATATATGTTTAATTTTTAAAAATAACATCTAAAAGATATCTAAGTATACCGGAACCCTTTAATAAAAAAAAATTATCAAATAAATAGATAGCATATATAATTTAAGGAGAGTGGCTAAGCTCAAAACGTTTGCACCAAGTCCTTGGTGCAAACGTTTTGGTTCTCCTATTTTCAAAGTCCAAACGGTCGATCCAAACCGTTAGATATTTAATCCATATTAAAATGTGCTTGGAGACCAAATTTCACATTTTTTGGAATTTTTTTACTATTTATTAAGCCACTTTGAAAGTTGCTGATTCGGGTGAACAGTAAAAACAGTGCAATCAAATTCTGGACCGTGTGATCAGCAACTTTCAAAGTGGCTTAATAAATAGTAAAAAAATTCCAAAAAATGTAAAATTTGGTCTCCAAGCACATTTCAATATGGAGAACAACTTGAATGGTTCGGATCGACCGTTTGGAATTCGAAAATCCGAAAACAAATCGTTTGCACCAAAGCCTTGATGCAAACGTTTGTAGCTTAGCCACTCTCTAATTTAAGTATCTAATTAAAAAATATAATCCAAAACTAAATAAATTATTTTAGACAAATTATGTACATAATATAGGGGAGAAAACGGAGCGGATACGTAGCAGATAGTGGTAAAATCATATCTATATTTTTTTTTAATTTTTCATATATGGATACGGATCGGATTGGATATTTATTAAAATAATATAAAAAATATTAAAAAAATACTAAAATTCATAATATTTATCTATAATGGTCAATGACAATATTTTTGTATAATATATATTAAATATATGACATATATGAAGGATTTCATGATGTGTTAAAGCGGTAAAAATTAAATTTTTTTACCCTTTTACAAGCATCTACGGACCTACTTTATTATGCTAATTATATTCAAGTAATTCATATGCGCGAATAATCATCTACTCATTCATTCATCGCAAATTTATTTACTAATAGAGATTTGGATATATCTCTACCAAATGTCAATTTGGTAAATAGAGAGAAGTTGTATTCTCTTCAAGGTTTCTTGGATACCTTCGTTTGTCAAAATGGCCTCCTAGTGTTCACCTTGAACTAAACAAGAATTAGAAAGACATTGCTAGAGATCTTAATCTAATCTAAGCTTAGAACCTAGTTAATAACCCTTTCTTGTTCTTCTAATAATCTTTCATTAGAAAGACTAATAATGTGAGAGGAAGAGGGGGCGGCGGCTAAGAGAGAGAGGAAGAGAAGGAAATAATTTTCAGAAAAAATTACTTAATGAAAAACTTCTCTATCTCTCCTTATATACAAATATACTAGAGTTTCTATTATGTTACATTCCTAATATAATTCTCCTTAATTAAAAGAGTCAAACTCTAGCTGCTGCTACAGTACCAACTTCAACTCATGCTAATTTTAGACTTTAATAAACTTATGTTATAACAATGTTTTGCACATTATTATATTTATGTGTCATGTATATTATACTATATAATGTGCACCACATTATATCAAATAATATATATGCACATTTTTCATAAATTTATCTCCGTTCTAAGCAGTCATGATATTTACTATTTTATCACATGTATTTTATTTCATATCATATGAAACAATATACATCATATAAAAAAAATATCCTTCTTGTTTCTCGTTCAGTTGGCGTGACCTATATAAATGATCTATGTTATGTTGGCAATGACATAATAACATTTTATTACTATAAACTATAAGCGGTATTCTAGCTATACATTATAGTTACCCAAATAACATAGATGTGAAGTATCATTTTACAATCCACGATCCTTTAAAGTAACGCTAAAAATAACATTACTTGTCTCTATTCTTTGCCACATAATATTATGAATAATATACAAAGTATAACTGTGTCATCTTTGTATTATATTTGTTTCTTGGTCTCTTAAGTAAATTATTAATATATAACTGCACTTCACTTATATTGCATGCATTACAATTCTACTTCACCAAGGGGGCCCATAAAATCATTACTCATGAATCATGATAAATGAGGGGCAATGATACTGTTGACATATGACTTTCTCCTGCACAAGTTATATACAAGGAACTAATATTTTTATCACCACTAATAATAAGTAGCTTTTAATATTAATTACATTATATACATCTCATATCTAAGAATTCTGAAACACAATGAAAACATTAATGACACTAACATAATACATATAATATTTTTATTCGTTAGGTCTGTTCAATATATGAAACCTTTCATATACACATGTTATTAAATGATAAGTTTTTATCAACATTTACAAAACTACAATGTACTTTAATCAACATGACAAACTTATCATGATATATTAGTGTTCCTTGCTAATAACCAAGCTTGTGAACATTTCAGAGATTTATGTTTGTTATCATATAGAGTTCTATGGTTCAAGACCAATAGTATCTTTTTTAACACTTCTAATGATAAACATAAATTTCATGAAACAAAATGCATATAATATCCAATTCATAAACATAACATGTAAAAGTAATCAACAATAAGATAACTTTTAGAACACAAAACTAACAATATATCTACTATTTGTATACAAATAATTAAAATGTAAAACCATATCAGTATCCATATTCACACGGATATTCGAATATCGGATATGCACATCTAATTTTTCGAATATGAATTGAATACGGATCCGATATTATCCATACCGTTTTCATTCCTAACATAATATAATAAAAATGTAAACATTATAATTCTTGGTTTCATTATTTTTTAAAATAAATGAATTACTTATTAAATAAAACTATATAAAATATATCATATATCATTCTTATCATAAATAAAACTATATAATAAGTATCATTTTAAACACATTATTTTCATAGTTTGTATATAGTTTATAGAATATCATATTGTCAATACACCATATAGTACGCATGATACATTATTGTATGGTTTAAACACATTATATTTCTTAAAACATTATGTACATTACATACATTGTAATTTAAGATTAAACACATTATGGGTTTTTCATAGTAGAAATTTAGGGATCAAATTTCAACAATGATTGGATTGAAATTTAAAGTTTGCGAAGAGTGCGTGAGGAGTTCATATCTACTGCGGTACCCTACCGTGTAAAATGAGATATGCATCTTTTAATTTTGCACGAATCTCAAAACGGATCCCTATAATCCAAATAGGTACTAGAATTATTTTGGCTTGGCTGAAAATTATTCTACTAGTTGGTGTTCTCTGAGATAACTTAAAGCCATACGATATTTAATTGGGTGCCTATTCGGAATGCACTATTATTGTTACTTTGAGATTCTTACAAAAAATACTTGAGCGGTCTGAATTTTTCAAAGATCAACACAAAATTTGAGATATCTGAGGGAATGCGAATTCGTGGACTCCTGCCGACTTGTACTTGTAAAAAAGAAAAAAAAAAAGAAAAAAGGAAAAGGAAAAAGACTGTCACAGTTGGGCTGGAAAATACTGTGAGCAGAGAGCAGAGAGCAGAGGTGGTGCAAGTGCCAGAAAAGCTGAACATGCACTGAGATTGTGGGGAATTGAAGTCTCTTGCATTGGATTCAGGGGGCAGATATCTGAGCAACTGCTGCTTCAAATCCCTTCCTTGACTGATTCTCCTTTTTCCTCTTCTCTTCTCTTCTCTTCTCTTCTCCATATATCTCCTCTGGTGACTGGTAAATTGAAAAATATGCACAAAAAAGTAGTCTAGATTAGATTATCTAGCTAGTGTGTGTGTGTGTGTGTGTGTGTCTGATAGATGTCTATTCGGATCAGATCATGGAGAGATGTGCAGAGCAGCTTTGGGTCTGAATTCTGACTCCACAGACCTCATCTGACTCTGACCAGACTTCTTTCTTTTTCATTTATGTTTTATTTTCAGATTTTTTTTTTAATTAATATTTTATAAAGATCTAGTCAGAAATTAATTAAGATGAAAAAGAATTCATTTATGTAAATTTAGTATGCAGATCAAACATTTTATATGACTAAGGGTTGAGATCTACATACCAATTCCTAATTAATAGTCAAGTAAATAATGATTACAAAATGGTTAATATATATATATATTTATGAAACCAAGCATTTGTTTTTGTTTTTTCAGTACTAGATGCACTTGTTGGTTTTAGTGCGCTTGCAGCTTGCAGCTTTAGACCCCAATCCAATCCAATCCATACGTCTGTTTATGTTTATGTTTATGATGCACCTCTTCTTCGGCCCCACATCAAATCTCCATTCATTTTCTTTTATGCAAAAGCTGCTAAAGACACCAAAAAAGGTAACATATCATTAGTTGTACTTGTACTTTCCGTTGTGAAATAAAGTGAACACAGAACTTGCGCACAGGATCTCGGCATGTAAATTGTAAAATAAACATACAATTCAACTCATTCTTAAAATAGTCCACCACGCTACATGGATTCTAACGGCTCCGCTCCATTAATTGTTTCTTTTCCGTTTATACATTTTATTAGCTCCTCATTTTTATTATTCTTTTTTCTTCTTCTTCTGTATTTGTTCATTTTATGGATTATATTTGTTTTATATGAATTTTTCTAAATGATAATTTCATACTAGTTTATTTGTTATTAAGGAAATTAAGTTGAAATAAATTTATATGATAAGTTTGAAAGTTAAATTAATCATTTTAATACTTATGAATATGCACATAACTCTAATAAAAAACGTAATTTTTTTGTAAAATTATGATTAGTTGGCCGCATACTGTATTAATTGTTTGACAATAGCTCGTCCGTCCGACAAACGCATACTGTAATTTAAAAGAATACAAATCTGTTGTGATTCTTTGGAATCCCAGGACCCTGTTATTTCAAATCCATCCATTTATCTATTTGGAGATTCGTGCGTAAGAAATAAAAAATAAGTGTTTTTGAGATTCATGCATTCCCAAAAATAGAGAGAGAATAACAGCAGATTTATTTCCAATTTAAAACATTGCATGGACTAAAAAAATAACTTGTTCGGTGATAATATGTTCGCAATATTAAAAACTGATAACAAAATTGACAAAATTATGTGATTTTATTAGACTATGCATTGAACTTAGTGCAATTTAAAAAAAGTTCAAACATAAGTGAAACAAATACAAGAGGAGAATACAATGGTTATTTAATAATTTTCACATTGAATTTTTTTTCAAATTAAATAGAGAAGGTTCAAATTTACTTTTACTTTTTGTCCCTATCATACATCCATTTTTAAATTTTTAATAATAATTTTTTTAAAATAGATGTGATCTATATTACTTTTTTTACATGCACATATCACTTGTCAATTTTGATTTTATATGAATCAATAAGTTAAAAAATTAACATTCATAATTTATTCATAGGTGTTTTTTTTTTCCAAGATCATAATACTAATCAAAGTAAAATCAAAATATCATTATATTTTACGTGTGAAAAGAAAAAATGATATATATCATATATAACGGTTTTATTTTGACGTCTAAGTTTTGAATTTTAAGATATTGTAGTTCTAAAAATAGAGGCATTTGAATTCTTCTCTTAATAATATTGAAAATTAAAAGTAAATTTATAAGCATGTCATTGGACATATATATTGCATAACAAACAAATTTCACACAATTTACATATTGTTTAATGATGCTTTAGGAAACGTTAAATTCAGATTGTTGAAAGTTATGTTGGTTGTATGCAATCTTCTAAGTATTTTGTTTGATATAATTTGCAAAACATACATTAGTTGAATTTAACTGTTTACATAATTGAGTGAGTTTGTAAGTTCAAGACTTTAATTGCAAGATTAATATGAACAAATCAAAGATAGGTTCAAGATCTTAATTGCAAGATTAAAATGAAGAGAACCAAGGTTCATGAAGATCTTAATTGCAAGACTTATTTGAAAAATCGAAGAAATCAACAAGACTTTATGAAGCTATAGATTTGTAATAATCAAATAGGTAAGTAAAATATATTTGAGAATTATTGATTCGTGGAGCAACCGTTTGGAAAGGACCAAACCGTATGGAATGGATTAAATCATAAAATTACAGAAAGTTCCAATTTGGTTCTGTTTAGGACGGTGTCATCCGTTGTAACACTTATCAAGTTTTGTGAGATAAATTGTACTAACCGTCCTGAACGGACATAGACATTCAGAACGGTTAATATTAATTTAATTATTACAGAAACCCTAATTTCAATATTCATACAATCCGTTCAAAATGGATCACTTTCGTCCGAACGAATCTAGTAAACCTGGAGCCCCCACTATAAAAGGAGTTACCCATTTCAGATTTGACCAAGCTAGCCGCCTCCCACATTCAAAAAGTATTTATTGTGCATTCCTGAAAACTTCAATTGTTGAGTGAGTTTAAACTTCAATATCCTCTCAACACTCTCAAATTCACTCGACTTATCTTATTGGAGATATAGTTTAGTGTCTATAATTTAGTTCTACAGCCTTTCCATCCGTAGTTAAAGGGACATAGTAGTTCAAGCGTTTTCGCTCACATATATCCATAGTTGTGTGACTATCCCGTTGGGACTCTTCAGCTCGAGCTTCTAAGCTCACATTGTACACGAGTTAGGCCGTGACTTTCCACCTTTGTTTGGGCTCACGTGTCACAAGTTGTATCCTTTCTTTTTGGGTAATAGGAAAGGGGCGCTGACAAGGTTGCTCTACCTCGGAGACGCCGAACTCTGTTGTTATTTTGCGTGTCAAATTTCTCTAACTCTACTCTATTTACTTTTATTTGTACACGCTTGCTTGTTATTTGTTTGACTTGTTAGTTTAGAGGGTTTAACTGAAAAACGTTCAAGAGTCTTTAAGACTCCCTATTCACCCCTCTCTAGATGTCGTCAGAGACTACAAGTTGAAGTCGCTTGATTACGGTGAAGCATATATAAAATATCATTAGTTTTTATATACATGATATGTGAACAATATATATCATGCTTATGAGTGAGACCATGGTAATATGCATAATACATATACGCCCGTACTATGAATATATATCTTTGTTTTAAAGTTCAAAATGTGAAATATGATCTTCATATGAAAATGTACTTAGAGATCAAATTTAACTTTTTTTAAAATCTTTATACTATTTATTTAGATAGGTTTAAAAATTACTCAATTTAAAATTCTTGACTATATGAAGTAGTGATTGTTTATCTATCTAAAAAAATAATTAAAAAATTCTGAAAAATTTAAATTTGATCAAACACATTTTCATATGGAGATCACATTTAACTCATCGGCTGTTTGAACTTTAAAATAGAGATATGGATCCATAGCACGGGACATACTCTCACCCATGCTTATGGTAATGGATTTAAAATTTAAAATTTATTTCGATGATTGTCAATATGATGAAAAATATTTTTCTTGGGTTTATGGGGACAGGCGATCTTTTGAATATTCTGTAAATCTGTAATGTTAAAAATATTATTTTTATTATTTATAGAAATAACTATTCTTGATGCCACCTGCTTTAAAAAAGAAGAAGAAATATGTTGTATCATCATCATTATTCTTAATAAGTTCAGTTAAAAGCAAGCGGTTTCAACATATGAAGTTGAAAATGAAATCTATGTTTTTTCTTTAGCATTGCAATTTGAAGAATATATATAGATGAGCTATGCTACTCCATGGAGTAAAACGCGTTGGTGCTCCACGCCGCTATATTTTTATTTTGAAAATTCAAACGACCGATCCGAACCGTTCATCTTGTTCTCCATATTAATATGTGCTTGGAGACCAAATTTTACATTTTTTAAGAATTTTTTTACTATTTATTAAGCCACTTTGAAAATCACTGATCCGGCAGTCCAGAAATTTTTACTGTTTTTTACTGTTCACCCGGATTTTCAGATTTTCAAAGTGGCTTAATAAATAGTAAACAAATTCCAAAAAATGTAAAATTTGGTCTCCAAGTACATTTCAATATGGATTAAAAGTTGAGCGGTTCGGATCGGTCGTTTGGACTTTCAAAATGAAAATACGGCGTGGAGTACCAACGCGTTTTACTCCATGGAGTAGCATACCTCATCTCTATATAGATATATATATATATAGAATTTTGCTATTGTGCTTCATGAAGTAAAACCAATATCTTACTTCACGCTCATACACCCATTTCCAAAATCCAAATCGTCGATCCGACCGTTCAAGTTGTTCTCCATATTGAAATGTGCTTGGAGACCAAATTTTACATTTTTTGGAATTTTTTTACTATTTATTAAGCCACTTTGAAAGTCACTGATCTATTGGTCCAGAATTTTTTACTGTTTTTTACTATTCACAATGGATCAGCAATTTTCAAAGTGGCTTAATAAATAGTAAAAAAATTCCAAAAAATGTAAAATTTGGTCTCCAAGCACATTTCAATATGGAGAACAACTTGAACGGTCGGATCGACGATTTGAATTTTGGAAATGGGTGTATGAGCGTGAAGTAAAACGAAGTTTTACTTCGCGAAGTACAATAGCCCTACTCTATATATATATATATATATATTGAAAGTCGGCTAAGCCGTACAATTGCAATAAAATGGTGTACTTTGACAAATAAAATTATTGATAGGCTTAAAACGATAGTATTTTGAAACCAAAAGAACAATATAAATACATGGTTTGCATGATTTTATAGATAATTTTGTCTGAAATATATAGTCTAGAGAACAAAAACAACAAATATAAATAAATCTTGTCTTCGAATATTGCAATGTTATTTTAGTTTAATTTAATATTTTGTTGGAACCAGTCGTCTAGCTTAATTATTCCATGTTTTTTTTTAATTAGTTTAAATCGGAATTAAAATTAGCGGATTAGATACATTTGGTGGGATTTTTTAAATGAAGAGTGCAAAATTGAGACAGTAAAGTACTGGGTTTAAATTTTAATAATTAGTATTTATTTGGAAAAGAATATAAAAATGAAGAAATATAGGCACCATGTGCATATGATATGCCGGCTGCCCGGCTTTGTCAATAAATGGGTGATATTCGTAGACATCAGAATCAGATGTGGGTAAAGAGTAAAGACTATAGCAGTATAGCGTATAGCCTAGTAACTAGAGCTGTTTTAATTATGTGATAAATAGAAAATAATAAAAAGTTGTCTTTAGTAGGCTAAAATAATAAAAAGTTGTCAAGAGAACCCCCAAAATGATATAGTATAGAGATAGAGTATAGAGTATAGAGTATAGAGTATAGGTTGGGCTTGGGCTTGCCGCTTGGTCTTTACAGCCAGGTCTCCTCAGTCTCACCCAACACCTCATAAATAAATGCCCGGAATTGATACAAAATCAAAATTTGTAAATAGCAGTAGGTGAACTGAAGCTTGATTTTGAAGTAATATTGATGTGATCTGATATGAATGCGAATGTGAGGAGGTCATAGCCTAGCGCCCTAGCCTTATCTCCGTAGACAGTGTAGCATCTTGTAATTTAATACATGCAATTAAAAAATTGACACATTTCTGTCCTTTGAAATTCCTCCCAAAATAAGAAGCGAAAAAACCAAGGAAATTGGTACGAGATGTGCCTGCCCCTGCCGTGCCGTCTACTCTACTCCATGCCGCCGCTCATTTTGAATCTCAATGTTGTCAGTATATGCTATGCGGTACATATGATATGACCATATATATATATATGAGCAAGTGTGTGTTCAATTCAAATCTCAACATGTGGACAATATAATATTCCCAAAAATTTCAACTTTTAAGTTGATTCCAAATCAATCAAATTTATGTAAACATTATGGACTTGAGGAGGGGAAGATCGGCCCAAGTCCACCTAAAATTGGAAACATTATGGACCAGAATCCGCTCCAATGTACAGGGTACTGGGTACAGCCTCATAGTATATTTAATGGGCCGGGTTCTCTCTAGTCTCCACTCTCTACCACACAACAAAGTTGAGATATTTAATGGGCCGGGTTTGGGACATTTAATTACCTTTTGGATCTCTCCGCTACTACGTACTTCATTCGATCCACACAGAAGATCGGTGCCGTCCGTCCATTACAAATGCGACACTAAATAGACGGCTCACATCATTTACTACAATTGGAGAGGAGACGGGTGACGGGTCCATATTATATCCCCTATAGTAAGTAACTCATATTTTCTGTTTAGATTCAGTCCGTCCGATCAGACCCATGGATTCTGATCGGACGGTGAAGATCTAAACTCAAAATTTGAGTTACTTGAGGCGATATGTTCGAGGTTAGTGGGACTGATAATCCACAAACTGGTGGCTGGGAAACTGAGAAGTGAGAACCTGAGAACCTGGCGCGAAACGCATATTCCATTTCTTTCCAATGGACCCCAAAATCACACCACGAATTTTGTTTCCCTTACCATAGTAGGAGGTAGGAGCGATCAATTTTTCCAATCTCATGGCTGCTTCTTGTTCTCTCAATTTTGTGCAAATTCACGCCGCCTCTAGGTCCAAGTTCGTCGTGCAGTGCTACTCTCCTCGAGTTCAAATCAATGGAGGCGTCAAGCCGATCGTCGTAAATGGACACCCTCCCACCTTTGTTTCCGCTCCAGCGCGCCGTATTGTCGGAGGTTAGGTTTAATTTTTTTTGTTTAATCTATTCAACTCATCGTATGATAATAAGCTTCTTTGTGCCATCTTTTCTAATTTGATGGATGAAATAATGTGATTTTCAGTGGGTGATTTGCACGGGGATTTATCTCAGACTAGATGTGCACTTCAAATGGCTGGGGTTCTGAGCTTAGATGGTTATCAATGGACTGGCGGAGACACAGTAATAATTTCTCAATTAACAATCTCTATAATTTGTTTTCCTTAAAAAGTTATAAAATTGCACTACCAATGCTACCTTTGGCTGTTTGAAATTGAGTGCAGGTCTTGGTTCAAGTAGGAGATATTCTTGACCGAGGCGAGGATGAAATTGCAATTTTGTCTCTGCTCAAGTCACTCAGTGTGCAAGCAAAATCTGAAGGTGGTGCTGTTTTTCAGGTTTGTCTTGCTTATTTTTACTCATTCTTGTTTTTCACATTCTGTATTTTCTACTTAATAATTATAATTTTTTCGTAATGCTAAACTTAAGGTAAATGGGAATCATGAAACAATGAACATACAAGGCGATTTTAGGTATGTCGACCCTGGCGCATTTGATGAGTGTGCAAATTTTGTGGAATATCTGGAAGAATGTAAAGGAAATTGGGATGATGCTTTTCTTAGTTGGATTTATGTGTCTGAGATGTTGAAAGAAGAACGTGCCTCGGGAAACAAAAAATGGAGCCCTTGGAATCTTGTGAAGGTATCTACTGTTGAAACACCCTATCAGACATGGATCAAACAGTAGCAAAAGTTTTTATTTTTTTTCCTAGTTGATATTAATTCAGTAGGGAGCAAAAAGAATGCAACAAAATATTTGATAAAATTTTGAGTGAGGCTTCGATACTATGCATAGGGCATATTGGTCTTGTGCTATGGATCAATGTCTCCTTTTCCAAGTCCAAACATCGATCTAATCTGTTCAACATGATCTCCATGTGAAAATGTACTTGGAGATCAAATTTCACATTTTATAAAAACAATTACTATTTTTTTTAGATAGGTAAAAAAATCATTTGATCTAAAGATTCTAGACCATTCAAAATTAGTAATTTTCTATTATCTAAAAAGATAGTAAACAAGTTCTAAAATATGTAAAATTTAGTCTGCAAGTGTATTTTCATATGAAAATCATGTTGAACAGTTCAGATCGACAATTTGGACTGTGAGAATAAAAATATTGATCCGTAGTACGGACCAATCTGTGCTATGCATAGTACAATAGCCTCACTCTAAATTTTTTTATGTGAACCTTTGCGAATCTGACACCTCTAGTTGAGTGATTTTTTTATTTCTTTGTACCTAAAGCGTGGTTCGATATTTTTTTTGCTGACAGAATTATGAAAAATATTGGGACAGAGACAGAAGGGAGTTGTTGCCAGGTCAGCGCTCTTAAATCCTGGTGGTGCATTAGCATGTGAATTGTCACGCCATCCTGTCGTTCTAAAAATAAACGATTGGATATTTTGCCATGGTGGCCTACTCCCACATCATGGTATAGTATTTTCTCTCACATTTCTTTTCTTGGCTTTTTTGGTATTTAATTTGTGTTAAATGGTAACTTGCTTCCTAAAGTAACAACTGAGACTGACATAGGTTAAGTTGAGTCTCACTTGCATTTAATTGCAGATTGGTTTTAATTTTGGGGGCTAATTGATGCAAAACTAGTTAATTTGGGGTTTTATTGCTAAGCTTGGTGCTTAAAGGGGTTGTTGGCTTAAGTCAGCCATCAATTCATAATTGAGGGCTAATTTTGGCATATAAAAGTTTGTTTGAGGCATTCTTTGATGAAGGCTTAATTCATATAATGTGGAATCATACCATGCATGTGTACTTTTTAGTGGTTTCTTATACTTTACATGTTAAAATTTTAAGTATAGTACAATATGGGGTGGAACGCATGAAAACAATTCAAGGATTAATTTGCATATAATGTGGAATCATATCATGCATGTGTACTATTATAGAGATTTCTTAGCATTTACATGATAACTTTACGTATAGTACAATATGGGGTGGAGCGCATGAACAAAGAAGTGTCAGATTGGATGAGAGGCTCAAAACGAGACGGCCCCGAAATGCCTTTTATTGCATTAAAAGGATATGACAGTGTTGTATGGAGCCGCCTAGTACTCCCGTGAACCAAGTCTACTTGGAAAAAAACCCGCAGAAGGTGAGTCGAGTCTAATTGCAAAGTGTTCTATGCAATGACCAAATGCCATCACTTGTAGGAAAAACTTATCTTTTTTTTTCTTCATTTTTTTTTTGTTTAGATATCATCTATAGCAAAAGGACACTTGAGGAAATCAAAGCTAATGGGATGGTTGTGGGCCATACTCCTCAGATTAACGGAGTAAACAGGTCTGTTGCAAAATAATGTTGGGATCTTTGACAGCGTAATTATTTGACGATATTGACATCAATTCTCAAATCAATTGAAAAAAGCTTAAAAAGAAAATGAAAGCAAGTTTGTAGGCGCATTATTCGACATATATTTGTACACTATAAAATTTCACAGTTTGTTGCTCTTTTGATAATGAAGCAAGGGTCATTAAATTCAGACCATTGAAAACTTTAATTGTTTGATGAAGGGTGAAAGAGTGCTCCAATTCTCACCATTTGTTTATAGGCATGATATATGTATCATATAGATCATGCATTAAATGTTGGATTTCCTATGTGAATTTCATTTTTGATAATTGGCAAGATTGTCAAGATAAAAAATTGCTAATTGATCCTAACCCTAAAAAACATTGTAGCTAAAGTGTTAAAATTGTGAAGTATTCTGAATTGTACTCACACAGAATTGCTTTTATATCATCAGCAGCATGTACGACGACCGAGTTTGGTGCATTGATGTAGGCATGTCAAGTGGAGTTCTTAATTCAAGTCCCGAGGTAATTTTTTTCACATATTCTATTTTTATCTTTTGAATTTCTACTTGTGAGATATAAATCTTGATTGTTGTATTGGTCTTTTGTTCTAGGTTTTAGAGATAGTAGATAACAAAGCAAGAGTTTTGAAGAGGACACACAGATTCTTTTGATGAACTGGAGGTTCTTGATTACATATGACACAAGCCTTCTTAACCACTTTTTAAGGTATATTATTAGCATTGTCTAGACTATAAATTTCCAACAATAAATTATAAATATCATGAATTGTGACCTCCATTTCATAGTACAAGGCTCCTTACAGAGCATCTTTTCATTTCATTACAAATATGCAAGATCGGTATCCATATATATTGGTAACAATTCTTCAAAAAAGCTCCAAATCCAACAAGCAAAAGAAAAACTGTTAAATAAACTAGTTACATCTACAAACAAAAATCCAAACTGTCATATCATGATACCATATAAGCATACAAAAATTCGTTCCACACATCTGGTACACCAGGTAAGCACCAATGGTTACAGTCGGAATAGCTTTTAGGGTTTGCAAGTTGTGCTTCGGTTAAATTAACATACTGCCGTCCTATAAATCGATGGGGGGCCGTCCTTTCGGTACTCTGAGAGCTGAGTGATGTTGACTATTTGCACATTGACCCTTTGGGTTTTAAATTTTCAATTACGCGCTCTGCTGCATGCATCATGCCGTAGTCCGACCCTCACTTCTGTACCCCTCTTTGAATATAGGTTCAGTTTCACCGTAGCACGTGTCATCTGGAGCTGCACCCCACTCTTGGCCCCTAAAATAGTTAGAATTTATCATGTAGTACGATGAATTTTTCTGTGAATAAAATGTGAAAAATTCTTTTTTTTTTTCCATTTGTTAGTTGAGGTGTTGGAGCTTTATTTGGACTCCAATATATGAAGCTGGTTGAGTGAGGCTATGTACTATGCATAGTGCGGATTGGTATGTACTATGGATCAATATCTCTGCTTTCAAAGTCCAAACAGTCGATATGAACCTTCAACTTGATCTTCATATGAAAATATACTTGAAGATTAAATTTTACATTTTACAATTTGTTTACTATTTTTCTAAATAGGTAGATCTAAAAAATTTAGACCATTCAAAAGTAGTATTTTCTACCTATCTAAAAAAAGTAAAAAAATTCTAAAAAATGTAAAATATAGTCTGCAAGTACATTTTTGTATAGAGTTCATGTTTACGGTTCAGATCGACTATTTGAACTTAGAAAATGAAGATATTTATCCACAGTACAGACCAATCTGCGCTGTGCACAGTACCATAGCCTCACTCAAGCTGGTTGTATATTAATGTACTTGTACCTATAGTGATATATACAACCTGTTCATGTACTGAAGGACCAAGATTGTAGCCCTGTTGCAATATAATTGGTACCAGAGCTCTTTGTATGGTATGAAATTCAAGTACCAAATAAGGCACCCACGAATTTTTACAAATTGATTATGCTACCTTGAATATTGAAATTCCAAATTATTTTGATGATTACCAGACATGAGTAGGCGAGAGGCTGACAAAGAACATGCGTTTGTCTGTGTTGTTGAGATTTCTCTCTAACCATTGAGACCATGACTTCAAAGCAACCTCAAACCCCTCAAACATTTCAACCTCTTCTAATACCGCATCTCCGGCTTCAAACGAACCGTACCTGTTTGGTGAAATTTCATTACTTGTAGACAATTTTAAGGAAAAAGGAATGTAAATACATACATGAATAGCTGCTAGTGTTAATTGTAAAGCTAAGCGATTCTGATCTTTTTGGAGTTTTTTAATTTACAGTTTCATTAAATCATCAGAAATCAACAAATTTGAATTGTATTTTCTAATATAACATGAGTAATGAGCTCACCGAAACCAATATATTAACTCGAACTTAAACTACATGGAAAATTCATAGATAACTACAAGTTATTACTTTGAAACATCTACCTGTGCCCATTTACATGTAAATGTAGAGTGAGGCTATGGTACTGTGCAAAATGCGGATCAACATGTACTATGTATTCATATCTCTATTTTAGAAGTTCAAATAGTTAATCTGAACCGCTCACATGATCTTCAGATGAAAATGTAGTTGAAGATCGGATTTTACTTTTTTATTTTAAGAATTTTTTTACTATTTTTTAAGTATGTTGAAAATCAATACTTTTGGATGGTCTGACATTTTTATTTTAGGAATTTTTTTACTATTTTTTAGATATGTTGAAAATCAATACTTTTGGATGGGTCTGACATTTTAAATCCGGTGATTTTCTACTTATTTTAAAAAATAGTAAATTTCTTTTAAAAATGTAAAATTTGATCTCTGAGTAATTTTCGTATGAATATGATTGATTATTTGGACTTTGAAATCAAAATATAGATGCATAGTATGGATTGATGTGTGCTTTGCAAAGTACCATAGTCTCACGTGTAAATATATTTTACACATACAAGTTCGACATGTGCTACAGAATACACACACAAGATTTTCATCTTCATGTTAGGCTTTCCTGAGACATAGGAATTGAGTTAAATTCATATTTTTTTAATTAGATGCTTGGCTTTATTTTGAAATTTTTAGTACTTTTAGATTATGACGCAGAATTACATTTATGAAGAAACACTTACCAGACTTTCATTTTCATGTTGGGTTTTTTCCACCAGACATAGGCGTTGAATACAATAATATCTGCATCCCTCCATTTTTCGCGTGACTGTCAATGGTGTAAGCACGCATGATTCGATTCGATACACGGTGGATGATTGGATTATCGCAGTTCGACTCAACCAGGAGAGGTGACCAGTAGAAGTCTATCGACGCATTATGCGACTGAAATTGTAATTATGAAACCATTGTGATTAGTACTCTAATTAAACTTCTTAGAATTGTAAAATTAAATTGATCAACGTTTGAAAGCTTGTACATGGGCTTGAGGGCAATATGATCTAATTAAGACCGTGAAACCATCCTAATTCGGTAAAGGACAAAACATGTGAAACCAAACAAATGCACATGTGAGTTGGGTTACTAGTGTACCAAATAATTAAGCTATTCCCCTTTTTCCATGCAAGCCCTAAAAAATGGTGTACCTACCATGACTTTAAAGGACATGAGGGAACCGTTGAAGGTCTGGGTCTTGTGCTCCTCAGGAACAACGGATTCCACCAAACACACCATAGAGACCCACTGATTTCTGTTTAGTGAGTCTCCAACAAAAACCATTCTCTTGTTTCTTATCTTTTCCAAAAATGTATTTGCATCAAACCTACAAAAAGTATGCTATAAATTAATAATAGTGACCGACATAGAAATAGTGGCAGAGAAAAAGAGAAGGAGAGTGACCACCCAATTCAAAGAGACCCACATAATTGATAAAAAGCACAGTCCTTGAAAATAATAGAGTACAAAAATGCCTAAGAACAATGATGCCAAATGTCTTAGAGGGTTGTTGGTTTGGTTTCCTCTATTAAGTTA